>DWLS01005026.1:0-13200 GCA_018246255.1 Pachliopta kotzebuea | reverse complement strand
CTCTTAAATAGGTTATAATATATATTAATAAAATATCTATGAAAAGAAATATTATCTTTTTATAAATTCTTTGTAGTATCTACCTACAAGAGGGCACTAATAAATGCAATGCATACATTAAACTCTTAATGTTAAAAAAAATCCATTTACATCATAAATAATCAATCTTCAGTAACTTTAATAACATATTGGTAATTTTTAAATAGCATTTTATTATTTATGCTAAGTTATAGGCATATATATAGGCGTAAGTTATCGCTGAGCTGGACTCAAAAAATTAGGTCTAACGACTGGTAAACCAAAAGCGAGAACTTTTGCAGACCGTCGAGATGAGAAAAGTATCTTACGTCGCGTGCTTAGGCACAATAGGTACGAACTGCTTCAACTCTTCCTGATGAGCAAAGTCGCAGATAAAAAGAGCGTTGATCGTAGTAAGAAATCATGGCTATATAACCTCAGGGAATTGCGAGTACTGCCTGATTCGCCTTAAGAGAAAAGATAAAATAAGAAAAACTGAGCGCCAACCTCTGCTAGTCTCCGACTAGGCACATTGAAAAGAATTGTATTCATCATCATTTCAACTGATGGACGTTTACTGCTTGCACACAATTCTATTATGTAATAACATATAGTTCTTACTCCACATATTAAATAAATCTTTTGAGAAATAACTTTCGTATGATACAGTCTGCTAATAAACACCTAAGAAAGTAATTAAAATAAAAACCTGTCCATAGTTTTAAATCCATACTTCATAAATCAAATTAGTCCTTTTTTTTAAATAGTTAAATATAATGATATGTATTAAAATTACGATTCAAATATATATAAATGTACATTAAGTATGAATTATTATTTATTTTCCTTATTTTTTCAAATATTCTTCTTCACTTATTTTCATTGAAGTTTGGCTGAAAGATAGTCAAGTGTATTTAATAGTCTACCTTTACAGACTACATATAAAAATTAATATCTGATATCAATTTATGGAAATAGTACAAAACGCACGAGAAAAGAGACGCGCATAACAAAAGTATTATGTTTTTGTTCTTTAAATTTTAGACAAAAAAATGTATAAATAAACTAGTAATTTTTATTAATAAAATTTTGAATTTGCTGTATATATCTAAAGACTCAGCGATAGCCAATTGATTGAAAATATTGTAATATATTATTAACTAAGAAATTGTATATAATTATTGATTTATGTGATATAAAGTTGATTTTCATTAATACATTAATAGTTAAGAAATATGAAATGATTATATGAAAATATATTTTACTGTCGCTTGTCTAAATAAAAAGTATAAATTATAGAATACGTTTTTAATTTCATCCATCCTTTTAAATATTATTTATAATAATGCTATGTTTTTTGTCACAACTTTATTACCGTCAATTTTAAAGTATACTTAATATTCTCCATTTTTTTGTCTTGTTGAATAAATTTAATTTTATAGATAAATAATTTGACTTCATAAGAACATTTTTTTTCCAGTTATCATTTGTAATTTACACGCAAATTGAATATAAGTAATCTTTTTATATAAATAATGTCAAAATGTACTGGTTAATATTATACATTATGCTTCACAAATTATAGTTCTCTTAAAAAAATACGCTCTGTATGTAATTTAATGAAAAGAAAAATGAGAATGTTAAATCTCACATAAATATTTCTCTTAACTAACTTTATAATATTTATTTGATAAATCTAAATTTTACATATTTCATCAGTTTAATTTTAAGTATTACACGACATTTAAAACTCATCATCATTGGAGGGCAGAGGCGATAGATGTTCTAATATCAATGTTATCAGGGGTACCTGCAGGTTGAAAACCACCAGTTTTATGTATTACCAAAATAAACACAATATTGTGTTTTGTTGTAAATTAGACCGATTAACCAACTTAAAGATCTGCCAAACTTTTAGATAACAAAAACCACATACTCAAATAATTGATGAAATTTAGTCAACATGGTTCAAGAATTGCTGGTTACAAAATTAAAGTCAAGTCTAAGATCCAATCACAATTTACAACTCGCCTATACAGTCCCATTTATCCCTAGGAAGTTAAAAGAAAACCATTTGTCCTTTAACAAGTTCCAGGAGCATACAAGTTGAATTATGAATATAATCTCTCTTATAAGTAAACAAAAATTTATCTCTATCCTCAGATGCTAGTTATTTGACCTGCTAATAAAGCTCATTGGGTACTGGCCTTTGGGACACATAATCCAAAGCCTTAAGTGAAGCATTTACACTATACAAAGCTACAACCAGTTACCGTCTTCTGGATCATCAATTTTATATTATGATTTATAGACCACACATAATTTAAAAAGAATATTAAATTCTTTAAACAAATCCAATAAAAAAGATCTTAATTTTTGTATAGATAAAACTTAATGATATATTATGATTTTTCTACACAGATCAAACTGAAATATAATAATGTAAATCTTGAAATTAAAATCTGGAGGCGCTCAAACAATTATGATATCTGCACACCTGTCACCTCTGACCTCTGGTGTCTATGGCTTTTGAAAAACCTTCAAAACTTCTAGTAATACGTAGTTAAAATAATTTTGACAAACTATCAAGTGTGTATTTTATTAAATGCGTGTAATATTTGCATGAATATAAGAAAAAATATTATTGTAATATTTAGTTTATAAGTTGTAGTAATAACATCAATTATAAATTATTATTACAACAAGCATAACTATAACATAGTTTAGTAACTTCCATGGAAGACATATTATTTATTTTTAAAAATATTTATAGATTAATTTGGCCTTAAATTATCAATCAGTCAAGTTCACAATTAATTAAGTGAACATATTTCAACATAAGCAGGCAATAGATGTTTATTGACAAGTCAATATAAGGAACTATGGGACAATATTTAAGCTGTATGCACTTGGAACATATAATTGGTTACTCACCACATGCACCTCTCAATTTCATGAAGGTTTCCTAATTAATCTGGAATTCTATAATGTTGTAACAATTTTAAATCCCATTCTTGTTGAAAACAGATATACTACAACCATACTGTAAGATCACAAGAAAACACCATTGTTAATTCTATTCAGCTCCATATCAGCTACAAGCAAAATCTCATCCCATTTATGTGATGGTGTGTGTGGAGGTGTGGTAACACCTAATTTGGTTTCATTACTCAGTGTAGTAAACTCCAATTTTCGCCTAGACCTACCGGCATATACATGGCAAGGGGTTAATTTATGTTGTATGTCTAAAGCAGAGAGTGGTGTTACAGGTGATGGTGTTACAATTGTAGTTACATCAATCTTGTTAACTTTATACCGTCCTACATATTTAAATACAGGCTTCTTCAATATCAAATTTCCAGAAACTTTTTCTATGAGACCAATTGATATAAATACATTAGCAATATCATACAGTCTTCTTACTTTAGACTTGTGTTGCCGGTCCAGTTGTTCTGGTGAGAGATCAGTTTTATTTTTATTAGATGTGTCTATAAGTACCCTCACAGCCATTTCTAGATTGATTAAAGTATTCTGTAAACAAAGAAATATTGTTAGTAAAATTTATTTTCTAATAACAGACTTTTGCCAAAGTAAAAGTGCCAATTAACTTATTTTTATGATTAGTTAAAGTAATGCATAATCACTACATGGGAAGAAAACTAAGCCAACACTTTATTACTTATTTAATACCTGTCCTTAAATGAAAATTGTGATGAGTCTAGATACAAGTTTAACATTATTTATAAATGTTTCTTGAAACAAAAATCTCTAAATGTAATTAAAGTTTAGTTTTAATTATCTACAATCATACAGCCAGTAAAACAACAGGCATCTTAATTTTTGTTTTCATTTATCACCAGTAAAACAACCAGATATACTTTGACATGTTATCATTGGACCAGGTGCATGTTAATTTTTGTAGACATCTAACATGGCTTCACAAGACGATGTAATATTTAAAATTTTAGTATTATAGATACAATACAATATTCATCAATTAATTTGCAATAACACAAGTTGTTGACATGATGTTAAGATGGAATATAGAATACATCTAAAAATTATTTTTTTCTAAATAGTGAAAACTTAAAAGTTACATTTAAACTACATATTATGAAAATACTTACTTGCGGTTCAACTAAAAACAACATCAAAAATCTCTTTGCCAGTACACCAAGGGTTTTATGTTTTGGTGGAGGAGGCTTTGGTGCCCTTCCTCTCAGGGCCTCAGACAAACGAAGATTTTCTCCTTGTTTTTTTAACAATTTTAAAAATGAACTTAGGCCTGCTTCTCCATTCCATAAATATGTATTTTTCTTTTCATGGACTGCATACTTCATTGCTTCTAATATATTAATTATGTCATACATTCTGCGTTTTTCTACACCCAGTCTAGCTGCAGTGCTGTCCAATTGAATTTTCATGGTTCCATTGCATTGAAGGGGATACAGGTTAAGAAATCTATAAAAATAATTAGAAATTTGGTAACTTTCAAAAACACGGACATAAGCTACTAAAACAGAATTATTTGTTTATTCTCACTTGTCACATAATATTTGCAAAGATTTTTCTTTTCGATGTACTGCGCTGGGTGGCGGCGTGGGATACTGTAGTGCAACATTAGTCAACAACTTGAGGTTAGCAGTTGGAGAAACATAACTTGCGTTTGTGACTTCAGTAAGAGCATACCGCTTTGGAGTAGAAGTTATGTATTCACTTTCATACATTGTGAAGACATTATGCAAAACTGCAGTGACTTAAATATTCGCGTACTTTTTGAAAGGTTCAACAAACATCTAGTTGGTTAGTGTACAATATCAATAACAGTAAACTAACATTGTAAAAAAAAATTAAAAACTTTCAACACTTTAAATAACTTTACATTTTTCAATATAAAAGTTTAACCTTCCGATAAACAACTTTGACATTATTAAAACGCGCGCGAACCGGAATAGGGTAAATGGTTGTGGAAGCAAAAATATAAATATCTCTCCAAGAACATGACAATTAACAGGTTTTTATTTTTTTTATATAAGTTCCTATTTAATTTTTTTAATATTTAATGTTATCAATTTTTCCCTATTATAAATAAGTTTTTGTGCTCACAAAAGAATCGATCGCCTTTTATATAAATATTTTGTGTTATATTATTACATGCACAAATAATATTTTTAAGTTAATAAAAAATTTGGTATTAAAAAGATATAAATTAATGCTATGATTTTCATAGCAAGTTTTTAACAAAGTTTGCATAAAAATGTCTTCAAGTTGTTTTTACGAGCAATTTTAACAATTATTACGCTGCAATTTATAAAAGTACTATTCATAAAACTTATTCGTTTTGTTTTGTTTTTGAACGTTAGAAAATATTTTTTTAATTAATGCGATAACTAACTTCAGTTTATTTTTAAATATTAATTTATAATTTTTTGAGCTTATTTATTTACAGACGTACTATGAGATTATCGTTAGCGATTACGAATTATTTTGTAATGAGTTAGTAATACTTCTATGTTCTAATGTTCTTTCTGTTCTCTCGATCTTTGCTCGTGTAGAGGTTAATAAAAATAATGCGTTTTGTATTTTCGTACCATAGATTATTACTCAGTTATGAAGACGAGTGCTATGTGCATAAATTGACATTCTTTAATTTTAGAATTAATTTGCAATAAAATTTCTTCCACTTGAAGTACCTAAGATTTTTTCTTATTTTCAGATTGTAATGTTTCATATTTTTTTATTTCTCGGAAGTTTAACCCTTCCTTGTCTCATAGAATCAGAGGAACCCTTTAAAAAAATAGAAAGTGCAGGTATTGTAATTACTTTTATGGTAATCTAATCTTACAAAATTTATTTTAAACGTTATATTTATTGTTACAGGTTATTTTATATGTCGTAGCTGCGGTATTGAAATTACATCGTCTGCAGCTAGTACTTCCCAAGTTACCACACCATCTGGTTATTCCTTTACGGAACCTATATTTCCAGGCAAAGAAATTTTAAATAAAGTTTTATCAAAAGATGACTTTGAATTACCTGTGATAACATCTTTACAAGCCACTTGTGTTAATGTTGGAGAGGTAATTTTTATTTTCCATGCTTATCTGTACTGAAGATAACAATAACTATTGGATTGTTCGGAAAATCATTTCGTTTTTTTTGGGGAACATAAAAGACAGTTTTCGTATAATGAATAACTATTTTATTAAATTATGTATTGGCCATTCTGGTCCAACACCCTTTGCCATCTTTCTGGCAGTAACATAATTGGCTTAAGTGTAAAGTTGGTTTCGAAAAAACGTAATTAAGTCCTCTGACGGGAAAAAACGAAATTACTTTCTGAACAACCCTATATATCTTAACTTTGTTTAATTTGATTTATAATAATTTTTCCATTTTATGTATTGAACTAGTTTTCTGGTATTTTGTTGAAATAGGCATTAGAACAAAGCAAATTTTTGTAAGTATATTATAATCAGTAGTCGTTTTCATCCAAAAGAAAAAAAATGTTGAATATAATTTAAAAACCCTAGTGAGTTTGTGTACGAGTATATTTACTAAAGAGTACTAATGTATATGGAGTGTATGTTATTGTCAATAGTCAAATTGCATAGCAAATGATCTTTTATATATTGAGCTGTATTTACATTGGAATGGATGGTACTTTGTTAACTACCAAGTGAACATTCTGCTCTTAACATCACTCTTATTAAACACTCAACAATTTGTGATAAACTATTAATAATATAAATGCATAAATATATATAGCATATCAATGGCAATGAATAATTGAATAATTTTATTCATTCTCATGGAAAAATGAGTTCCAAGGAAGATGTAAGCTGGGAAAGTGAAGAACATAGTTTGTTAATGATTTTGATAATTTTATATAAATAAAAATTGGTAAAATTCTAGTGGCAGGAAGATGAAATATGGTATCCTGGTTATTTATGGAAGCCTTGTATATGTCCTGAATGTGGGGCATTTATCGGTTGGATATTTAAGAGCTCTGAAACCGATACATTTCATCAAAAAATATTTTATACACTTGTTTTAACAAGCGTAATAAGTGAATCTTGTAAATATAAACTAATTATTTAAAATTGTTATGGTAATGGGGGTGTACATCCTATTCTCTATAACCTTATTGTGTTTGCTTTGTTACTATGCATGCTATAATTTACTATTCATTGGGCTTTCAAACATTTATCCATTTTTTCATTTTATATGTTGTATTACACTAGCCATTAGTAGCAGAACGATTGTTTTGTGTTTATGTTTACCTTTATAATCAATAGTATAAATTAAAAGTTTATTTGTATTGTAATATCCAAGTAATAACAAGAATTCTTTATGGCATTAAAATCACATTAGATTTCAAATTTCAACCAACATCTTCAAATTAGATTTAACTTATAAATTTATTTATTACATTATAAAGTTTATTTTACAGCAATCGATTCATTATTGATATATCCAAGAATTCAGCATGACCTTAGAAATCCTCTCTACTGACGATAAAGAGTTTTTAAACTTATGTGAAGAAGAATTTAAAGACCGCTACACTGAAAAAGATGAGGAATACATGAAAGTATTCAATGCAGAACTAGAGAGTCCCCCGATAATAGAAAATTGGTGGGTGAGACAAAGTTTTGGCCACTATAACGACCGACGCAATAACAGACGATGGCATCCATATGATCGATCAAACAATAGGAATAAAGGAAATCAAGACCGTAGTTACCAAGGCCGTAGCCACCAGTCCAGAGGCCATCAGGGCAGCAACTACGATGATCGCAGTGATCATAGTCGAGGATATTCAGATTATGGTTATCAGGAAAGGAGCAACAATTATTCTAAAAGAGGAAGATTGCATTAACTACTGAAACAACATTAAAAAACTTGTCTGGGTTATATAAAATAATAAACTGAAATTTTTTTCAAAATAATATATTTTCATTTATTATGGCTTGATTTATAGTTTAACAACTTAGAAGTTACACAATAGATCACCAATAAAATAATACAGCTACATAATCTTAAACTGAAAATCATAACGCAATAAATAAATATCTCACTGCTACTCAACAATTTATTATAAGTTTTTAACAATAATTATGCCGATAATTTTTTTTTATTACAAACTTAGTTTTTCATTCTAATTCACATTCATGATGACAACAATGTTTTATGGTTATACTGCGTGGACTGAACTGTTTCACCAAATGCACTAATATAGGTTATTGTATATTAAAATTCTACGTTAATAGCAACTGTGTTAGGTTTAAATTTGCATTCAAATTCATTGCCGTTATTAATGCAAAATATATATGCAGCTACATTTTATACAAATATATGTCAACGTACCCACTCTAGTTCAACAACATCATTGACGATACACTCCAATGCTTTTCAGACCAATTGTTTCGCTGGCGAAAGTACTGTCATTTTAAAGTACAATTCTTGAGTCTACAAAGGTTATACGTAAATATACCTTGCCATACACGTTGGGCGATCTAAATCAATAAACATTAGCGACCTTGTGAACACATCCTAAAATCTATATTGAATTCATTACAAACAGAGTTAAGCACTACAAAATCAAACATAGCTCGGAGGCACTTACGTTGACCCCCAGCCGAAATTCATTGTATATTCGATGATCATTCTTTATATATTTATATATATATATAAATACCGCGAGAGATACATGCGAAATACCATCTTCCAGCACCAAGATACGAACCAACTTATCAATTCCTCCTCACTAGTAAAGAATACTGTTTTACCGGCAGCTAGCTTTTACTTGCACATAGCCCTGGGTGCTGACGGCAGCGACGTCCTTACATAGCTAAATAAATAATTTCATACGACCAGATAGATCTGAGTAACATCATGCTAAGTGAGACATTAACTAAGCACAATGACATTTACATTCATCAAGCTCTCTAATATAATCTATGTATAATTCATTACTATGATAATCATGTTAATATAACGGCTACTATTTCTGTACTGAAGCGTTACTTCGTAATACACAATTTTATAATATTTTTTTTTAATAATCTAAAATACTTAGTACACATTCTGCGAGTTGCAATAAATATAAAGAAATGACGAAAATCAATCGGGGCAACACTGATGTATGAAATTAACGCTTTCCGTATACATACTTAATAAAATGCAGCCATATAAATCAAATCACAGTGAAAGTAACAAATTATGCTCACTAACTTAATATTATCACTTAACATATTACAAACGAAACATATACACCGTAATGAGAACTAAAGGTAATTATTTTATTAAAGGGCGTCACTAGTTAAAAACGCTTCTCTAAAATGTAAATTGAATATATATACTCCAATACATAGTCTGGGCCACTCATCTGTTGGAAGCGGTGCCGAATACGATCCGCAGCGGCTGAACACAATCGCCGCCCTCTAAATGTAATTAATCATTTTTAATAAACCTCTACGCAACGTTATAATAATGATATTAATCGTTACAAATATGTTCTTAGTATTCTTAACAATGCACAACATTAATTTTAGTTTATGAATTGACACGTATTTACTTGGGAATGTCGCCTGTTGCTTGCGTACTGCGCGTCGGCGCCGCGCGGCGACTGCGCACAAACCGTCTCCATTTGCCCCGTCGAGTCCGCGCTGTCGCGCCTCCGCACCTCAACCCTCCTCCCCCCTAACCTACCAACCCAACTTACGAACGACAATTGACTAGGAATAATGCACTTGCAGCCCGCAACGCCGAGCGACACTAGGCCCTAACGCGCCTAAATTCGGGGAGAATGAGAACATTGGTCAAGTTTCAGTACGTTTGACTAGAAAAGCGCGTGCGTATCTTCAACAACGCATCGCCGGCGAGCCGCGGCGTATACAAAATGGTTTTCAGACTCATCGGTACTAAAGATTGGATAGACTGACTTGTAAAAGTGTCAAATCTTCATAGCAAATGTTCATAAGATACGTCTAAAGCTTATACAGATGTGAGGTGAAAGTTTGTAGCGCTCGGCGGCGGATGCTGCGCGGTCGCTCAGATGAAAGTCCAGCACTCCATGATCTTGACAATGAAGTCCTCGCGAGTTGTGAGCGGCTCGTTACCGTACGTGGTGCAGCGCTGCGTGCGGCCCAGGTACAAGTCACCGTCCAACCAAAGTCCGAATTTTCCGCTATTGTACAAAGGTAGACCAATTATTAAATAATGTGTTATTTAGTATAAAGTTTTGAGTATGACTATAAACCATGTGTGAAGAGAGATCTAATGTTTTCTTACATTTAATTTCATCTAGTTATGTATCAAAGCCCGGCAATGGAAGGACATCTACCGGCAAGTTGCATGAAAAAAATAAAAGATTCTACTTACTCGCCGGCACCTATGGATATGTTGTCATTGCTGCCGCGGATGAAATACATGTTGTCTCCGGTCCAGCCCCAGTATTTGAATTTTGTTTTCACTGGTGTTGTTTCATCTGAAATTAAAAAAGATAATTTTTGTTTCACATTCCAATATTTTATAACTATTACATATTTATCTTATTAAACTTAATTAGTTGTTTACGAAACGATTATTTTGAAAAATTATTTACAAGGAAATGAAATACTTCCCTAAGTAAAATTATTCACAACGGGGAGTTAAGGCTAATTGTTGATGATAAACAACGATAACTGTGAATCTTAACTTGGAAACGTCGTCGTGCAATCAATAACCTACCTTCCTTTTCATCCTTCTTTTCGTCCTCTTTAAGGTCTTTATCTTTGATGTCCTCGGCGATGGGACGGGAATGACGCCTGGTTTCTTCTTTCACTCGTTGGAACGAGAATAGTAGTGATTCGCCGGTGCCGTAAAAGTGTTCAGACGGGCGGAGAGCGCAAGAAGTAAGAGCACCAAATACCTGTTATACATATATATACAAACAATAAAATGATTTAGTTATCGTGAGATATTTGATGATTTCCAAATAAAGTATTAGTAAAATAAATTATACGGAGATTCTTAGTTCGATCCTGGTGCCATACGTAGTAGAATTTGAATAGTGGTATTGTTTTTTGTAACCGTAGTTAGCTAGTATATAGTAGTAGGGAGTATTTGGCCATTGTCATTTACCATAATCTCAATTTGAACCGTTTTGAAAAATTTTAACCGAACCTAAGTGCTACAACCTACCGCTTATAAAAAAGTGAAAATGAATAATATCAATATTGAAGCCGGCTTACCAGGACGAAGCGTCAGTCGGAAACCGGTCCAGATCGTGGATAGCTTATATGTATAACAGGTAGTTTCATTCATTTTGCATTGATTAATTCATCGATATTTTTAAATAATAGACTACATATTCTATTCGCACCGTTGAGTAACTGTGTTTACATAAATGAAAGTAAAAAAAATAATGGAAATGCCCAGGTCCGCTTGCTTATTAATATTCAAAAGCAACATTAACACATGGCCCGCATTCAAATCCGTCAGTATTATTCGGGCTTTCGGAACCACTGTGAAATTATTACCGTAAAGTGTAGAGAAATTTAATTAAAGTTTGACATTTGAGTCTGCCTTTTGTGTTCACTATCAATTTTGCACGATTGACTCGATGATTTTCGCCGTCAAGCAGTAAAGTTAATTTGCTAACTTTTCTGGGTTTCTAAAAGCGGTCTGGAAATGAATTAATTGCAATACGTGCGCAATAGTATTTGACTAGCGTCTCTTGGTTATAGGCGTATCGCTAACACCAGTCGCTTCAGTGAATATTAAATATACTTCCTTTCGCGGCTCCGTTGAATAATAAAAAATGAAACCAGATGTTATCGTCCTTAGCGGCAAATTTTTCGTTATAAAATTAAACCACGGAGTTACTATATTTGCCAAACCGGAGTTAAACCAGCTCTCGAATTTGATAGTGTATTTTCTCCTTTCAAAAAACCTTGACCGCGCTGTCGATGCGCTTACAGTAATTTATTCGATTGTTTAGTTTCATGAATTACAATTAAGTTTCTTTTAATATCCAAAGAGTATTTTATGTATAGAAATGTTTTGAGATGCTAGTTCATTCGTAAGGTTGTATTTGTTAAGTGTTTGAATAATTTCACCAATGATCGTAAAAATCATTACAAGCTATAAAAAACAGCATTTAACAAATTTTTGTGTACTATGGTCAACGGTCAGCGACCTAAATCATTTAAAGGGCTTGAAAATCGAATATTATAAGTTGTATTAGTTTTTCTCGTAGTATTTATAAATAATATTCTTCGCCCCAGTGACGTAGTGACCAAACCGTTTACATAGAATCTCTCCGGTTTGGTTTAGGGGCAACGCTGCGGTAGTTCTTTTTCGAAGTCGCCTGATATATTGGGAATCTACTGCTGTAACACCTTCGCTTTATACTATAGTATTCTAAACAAGCCCCACTTCTCCATTCACGGCCTGATCATCACCTAATTTCACGTTAAATTGAGGTCAAGTGGTACACATATCAAATTAAAAACATAGTGAGGCAAACAAGTTTTGAAATTTTAAAGGATGACAATTTTTCAAGTTAATTGTAGTAGAATTTCATCATGCTATTCCTTTTTTTTTATAATATCAGCGGAATACGAGCGACATTTTTATAATATAATGATATTCATTAAAATTAAAAACTGTAAAACGTCTTATACTGTTATCTTAATCCAGTAACGATTGCTATGAGTGTTTCATTTCCGTCGGATCAATAATTATTATTGAATTGCATTTTGATAACGTGCTATTAAAAGCGCGTTATTGTTAGAATGTATACGTAAGTGTGATAAATCAAACCCAGCTATGCATGCGCTGATTGAAGAACACAAAAAGGAAAGAATAGTCTAAAGTGATAATTTGTAGTAACTGTAATTAATATTCATCTCCATATATCTAAAAATAAGTAACTAAAATGTATGAAAATTTGTTGTGTGCTCTAGAATTTTTAAATGTACACTTTTATATACTAGGCAGATATAACATTTATTATTACCAAATCTTCTCAATAACATCCAAAAATAATAAAATAAAATCCCATATAGACTGCATTGAGTGCACTGATTTTTAAATTTTATGCAACCTTTATATTTATGTATGTTCAAACTCTTTGGACATATAAAAAAGAATAAGTTTAAAATATATTTGAAGTTTGTCAAAGAAAAGGTTTGACAA
>DWLS01005025.1:0-13200 GCA_018246255.1 Pachliopta kotzebuea | reverse complement strand
CCGCCCCCCGCCCCCCCCCCCCCCCCCCCCCCCCCCCCCCCCCCCCCCCCCCCCCCCCCCCCGCCCCCCATTAACATAATAGTACTGACACAAATGCGAAATTTATATTACACAATGTAGACGCCGTTTACACTTCGTGTTTATCTAGGTACATTTATGAGTAACAAAAATATTATTTTCGACCCTCTATATACAAGTTTAACATAGAATCAACAAATTTTGGACAGTGTCATTTTTCTTGTTTCTGATCAACGATCTTAGGTAATGGAAAATAATAAGATTAAAAATAAAACTCAAACTGACACTGAACGGCATTATATTGATTGGTATCAGGTGGGCGCATCATCAGCGCGCTGTGCAAGCTGTGCTGCGGCGCAACAGTGTAGCATGAGGGCCGTGAGGGCGCACGCACGGCCCTCTCCGCCATCCTCTGCAGTACTTGCGTCCTCCGCCGACAGCTCCTCACGCACCGCCTGGAGCTGGTCATGGATGTCAAATAACAATTATTGTATTGGCGAGCAAAACGTTTTTAATGGAGTCTCTTCCATTTAAGTAAAAACAATGAGATTGTTAACATTCAGATTATAGCGAAAGATACTCTGGTCAATATCTATGAGGCGCTATTTGGCTATGAAACGCATAATATAACTAGTAATAAGCAATAGATAATAAGTTGTACTTCAAACGTTGAGTGTACCATGTCATGGATCTGCGCCGCAGTGAGCTTGGCGGCGAGGTCAGGCGCGGAGTCCCTGGCGGCCGCCAGCAGCGCGTCGGGCGGCAGCGCGCTGCGCAGCGCCGGGCGTAGCATCGCAGCCACCGCCTCCGCCGCGCCACCCGCGGTTTCCCCCCGCGCACTCCACGTCGCCGCGCACGCGCCGAACGGACCCCCTTCCAGCGACTGCCTCCTTTGCGGTACAAGGGCTGATCGTGAAAAATGTCAACTGATGCCGTATACAGACGTCTATGCGGTGATGACAATTTGAACGGACCTACGGAATTACGTCGAACGTATTTTGTCTTAACTAGGATTAAAATATCAATTAGTCAACGTGAACTTTTTCTTAAAGTCATGATTATAATAACATTATTATATTTAGCATACATTACATATCAGCTGTAAAATAATACTGATAAAAATAACCATTTTCATTTAGTTTAGATGCACTCGGTAGCCTACTGTACATGAATGGTTTTGTTTATTTAATACTACACAATTATGTAATGTGATTTTAGCGAATATTATGTTGTGTTTTTCTATCATACTGCTAGGGTTACCTGGGCGTGTGGCTGGGCGAAGGGGGCAAAGATCGGGAGGAAGAATTACTTCGAGGCGCGGATAAGGAATGGGCTGACCCTGCACGTCGCAGCCCTGCCACCAGAGCGCTCATTGCACCACCACCTATTTACCAACTTAAAATTAAGACACTTTTTGTATTAACTTTAAATATAGATATTATAAATAAACAGACAAACAACAAACATTAACATTAATAATAAACATGTTTTCAGTAAGAGAAAAAATTAAAACAGAAGATCGAATGATATATGAAATATGTTATAACAAATAAAAAAATATAGAAATGTTTTTGGTGCTTATTGAAAAACGGTATAAAGACCACACTGTATAACTTAAATGCTATGTTTAAAGAGAGTATACTGTATCTAAAATTATCGTAAAATAATGTTTTTTGAAATATATACATATGACGTTTTACACAAAACACAACAAGGAAGACACAACATCATTAATGCCGAGGTAAAATGTAAACATAACTTACTATTTTTAATTCGCAACTGGTGGTAGCTAATGTTTTGAGTCAGATTGATCCACTTTCTTGTATTTTTCCGTGACTTATTTTAGTCATGCTCTGATAATTCTGCACCATATGGTAAAACAGTTCTTATGATTAAAATCCAAGACACATAATCGTACGCATTATGAGTTTTCTGTTTCGTAAATCAAGGCCGTATAGGCCGTATATTAATGTCTCTACAGTTCAGTCTTGTATAACGAATAAAAAGTGGGGATGGACACGATGGCCAAAGTAGTTGTGTTGAGATACGTTGCATTGTCTTAAATTTCTTAATACAAACCATTATCCTTGAAAAACATGCCAAACAGACCGTTTATTTCTAAGCGCTATAATTTTCTTCGTTAATTATTAATTAGAAATTAAAAAGAGGTGTGCAACTTTCGACACAATTCACTTTGCAAACAACACGAAATCACTTTACAAAACATTCGGGTTAGGTTTCAGTGTTTGTTATAGAAGGAGGGTATACTGTTAAGTTTAGTGATAAACTACTACATTTTTAAATTGTATACAGAATTTACAAATTTACTCACAGCAATGGAGATATGATTAAAGCATATTCTGTATATTGCATTTACTTGAGTTTATGAGATTAAAAAAAAGAACATAAACATTCGGCTACTTAAAAAAACCGTAACGGTAACCTTTGAAGAATTGATAAGATATTTTCGTAACAAATTGACATAATTCTTTGTTTTTTTTTCTTAATATTTTATAACGTAAACTATAGTTTTTTTTTCAAATAAAAACCTTTACAGTTACGAATGACTACAAGGGAAGAATGTGTGACGAACATCAAAATAAAGGAGTTTATGTTCAAAAAACCCGGCGTGATTCATCGGAGGGAATTAAACATTTAATATATAAAAAAACCTGCGTCGGTCTGTGAAGTGTGTTGGACGAATCCGGATGGGTTATTAATGCTTAAAGCTTCTCTTTCGTCAGCATTCGAATAGCTCGTCTGCGCAACAAACAAAAATATATTTGCGAATCAACAAAACAACGTAAGCTCATGCTGCACTGTAAACAAATGTAAATGATATTGATGTAATTTTTGATATTTGTCTATAAATTTCAAAACTCTATTTAATTTAGCTAATCTATTATGAAAATAAAATCTTTTAAGTGATATAAAAAATTAAAAAAGAATTGATGTCAGTAAATGCAAAAAAATATTATAACCTTCCTCATGAACGTCCAAGGAATCTTTACGGTCGGGTTTGTCTTCTTCTTCAGAATCAGGATCGGGCATGGAGTCAGCTTCTGTCATGATTAGCTCTGGAGGTGAACATCCACTACCAGTAGATGGATCTAGGATTGTTAAATTGGTTTTAAAAATCATTAATATAAAAGGTTATTATTAATAGCACGAATTATCCGAAAGTGATTGCCAAAAGTAAAATAGCTTTTTACACTTGTATGGGGAATCTACTTTTTAAAACATACGAGAACTTTTATTACAGTTACCATTATACTTCGAAGTACAGTGTAGTACTTGTTAATTACTTCACTAACCAATTTAATTCACTGTACTTTTGTTACGAATCTCTGTTTCATCATTAAATGGTCTCTGACCTTTCTAATAGATCTGTAATACTGCATAAATCAAAATAAGACTAGATTACAATAGAGCCTTTAAAATTCTCATGAAATGGAATTTTTTTACAAAAATTTCTTTTCTTTTTTAATACAAAGTGTTTCGATTAAAATCTAAAAATAATTGTCTGATATGTAGCTTAAATATTTATAAAATAAGTTAAAGATATTTTAGATGCTTTCACATTCTGCTTGCAAAAATATTCTATTTTTTTTAAAGGTTGTCTTTAGCTGTTATTAACCTTGTTAAGTAGGAATGGAAAGGTTAAGAAATTGAATTTCGTAGTCGTTTCGCAGTCCGCTGGTAGTTGCGAATATAAGATCTCATTACGACAGATCTTCCCGCGCTTGTGGAGACTGATCTCTACTACAGATTAAAGAAATAAAAGTGACGTAAACATATAATAATTGCATAAATGCATCAGTTATGTCTTCTTACAATGATATAGGAAAGTCATGTCACAACGTTAAATGGAACATTCTTCCGCGTTGCTTACAGTTAAACATTCACGGAACGATAAAGTCTAACGGGTAGTCGGTATTTGTTTAATAAAGCATTACTTTGACGTAAATGATTCTTTCGTTCTTTTTGCTATACAGATTATTTAAATTTTGTTTTACTACATAACATTATTCTATCACACAGACGTTAGTATTATCAAATTTGTATGGGTAAATCTTTGTAACTATCAAATCATCATTAACATATTGCTAAAATATTTTATTTATACTTGCCTTTTTGGTTAGTGGCAATATGTTCGCATTTTAAGCTTGCACTAAAGTGCATTGGAACATACTGCGCCTCATCTTATTTGATCTCTTATTATGATCTAGGTACCGCATCCAACTCCAAAATCTCGATATGAGTCATTGGAGTTTATAAATTACTTAGTCATCTTTAGATATTTCGATAACTAAGAATAACAGTAAATATACATAGTTAACGCTGATCATTTCCTCTAATTTTGTTACGTACATTTTGACCTTTTTTTTGGAGATTTTTGTGTCACCGTAATGAGTCGTTGATCTTAGTAGTCCTTAACTCATCAAGTCGACGAAAACTTGGCGAGAAATCAAAAATTTACGTATAATTGGAACAAACGAAAATACGCTCCCTTATGAGGTTAACACAACATCTACACTTTAAGAATTTGCTACAAAAATACATGTATTTTCCTGTTATTTTTATTTTATATATCAAAAAAGTCTTCTATTATAATAATTAATCATTATGGAGTCATATCAATGGAATAATTATATTTAATTTTAATATTTGCTGTAGTTTATCTTTGTTTTTTCAATCACAGCAACAGTTTTAAACAAAAGATTAATACCATGTTCATTAAAACTACCAAACTGACGACTTTTATATAAATATAAATTTCTAACTTGACAATATATCGTTTAAAGTAACACAAAGAAATTTTGAACCATTCGCACAGATTGTTCATTACATGAAATCAAAGCATATTCAGAATATTTAAAAAAAATGGTGAAACTAATGACCGTACGTCATCGAGAAAACTTGGGTGTTCAATGTAACTTCTTTTGTGTGAGTCCTTTGATGTTTTGTACCGTAAAATTGAAAGAACATTTTGTTACAGAGAAATATTTGGCTCCTGAGCAATAAATTAAACAGCTAAAATATTTTCGGTAAGTAAAATAAGAAGCTTTTATGGTGACAGTACAAAACTTTAATGTATTTGAATGAGTACGTTCAATCTTTTTTTCATTATCTAAATTCATTGGATTTTTAAAAGACTTATTACACGTGGCAATACAACTAAAATAAAATGTAACTATTATAATAAACAAGACTTGCCTTATGAGATGGAGCTGAATACTGACGGAATCGAACATTTGACCTTTGTTTTACAAATCGTCTTTTAAACTATTAGGCTATTTTTCTTACTAATATACATATTACTTTCTCACCTGCATTGTTATTCGGGTTTGTTATATATAGTTTATAAATACGTTGTCACAAATACCTTGTCTAATTCTTGGAACACTTACCACGCTCCTGTTTTGGTATACACGGTGATGATTCTTGACACTTGGTAACGCATTTTTTATGGCAACACAGCCCACAATTTCGACATTGCATCGCATCTTTAAGCCATATCTGTAAGAGATATATAAATATTATTATCATTATTTATGCAGGGCAGCCGTAGTTACAGGGCAGCGGTAGATTGTTGACGCATATGACGTCTTAAGCACAATACAAAATTATTTATCAGACTCATCACTAATAAAGCACTTCTTATTTCCATATAAGTACTTTTGAAATTTTTTAACGTATATAAAACAGAAACCATTACCATGTATTAACACTTTGCGGACGAGCGGCGGATATATCCGCCCAAGCCTTTTTACCGTTGCGGACGGGTGTCGGATATATCCGCCCGCCTCTCGCGCTACGGCTAGCGTACGTCTGCCGTCGTAGGCGATAAGATACACATGGGTATACTAGCCTAAGACATCAAGTGGCCTCTCAATGAAATTAGAGACTTTTGAACGATGAAGTCTTATCTTCCGTATAATGTAAACTTACGATGCAAGACCATGGTAGGGTCAGAACGAATTTCAGTTTGTAGAGTCAGTATTTCAGTGTCACTACCAGAGCAACCAGCAAAGTTTTCCGCATATTTTATATTGTATAACATCCTACACACGATGGCGAAAAGATCCAGAGATAGTACGTTCAATAGTGACAGTGATGATGAGTTCCAGTTTGACTCTGACAACACAGGTGTCATTAGTTCATCCAGTGGAAGTGAAATCCTTGCAACAAGCAATGCACCCAGGCGCTTCAATGTGGGCAGTGATAGCAGCAGTAATGAAGACATGATTATTCGGGAAAATGATGGCCGTAATGATAATGATTGATTGACGAATGTTACAAATCACGATATCATTCCGCAAAAAATACAGTTTAGTTCTGGATCACGAACCCCTGGTTTACAACTACAATCAACTTATAAGGAACCGTTAGATTTCTTCAACTCGTTCTTTACGGAAGAGTTGATCAAGACAGGAAGAAGCAAAGATTGTGTCGTATGCATGAATCGGAAGGTAAAGCATGGAAGGAGAGAATCGATGTACTATTGTGCTACATGTTCAGCTAAGCCGACCTTGCACATAGGTGATTGTTTTGAGCGATACCACAGAAAGGAACAATATAAAACGTATAATATGTAGACACGACTACATTTGTTTGTTTATGGTTTTGTTAGATTTTCATAAAAAAAGTTATTTGTTAGAAAATTTGTTTGTTTATAATTTTTACGATTTTTTGTATAATTTATTTGAATAAAGCTTTAATTTGTAAAACGCAAATATGCGATGTGAAAATTTTCTTTACTGCACGCTCCAATACCTGTCGTCCGCAGCGAGCTCGCCCGTCGAGCGTCTCCGTCCGCAAAGGGTTAAAAAAATTAAAAGGAGCTAATACTAACTTTTTTATTTAATGGTATGAGTATATGTAGTTTATATTTAATAGTAAAAGTATGTGGATAACATTTTTATGGAACCAACTTCGTGGTTATGCGAGAGCCTCTGAATGTCTGTCGACGATTTAGTATTACTTTAAATATCTAGATATTATTAAATATCTACATGGAAAAATTTAAGCTAATTTCTTACTTTCTTATTACAGAAATCGCATTGCGTCGATCTGTGAAAATGTGTGCGCACAAAATCGTGTGCGGCCCGCGCGGGTTTATGCGGCCGAGGTGGCGGAGTTCCACGGGGCGGAGACCGCGGTACGCTGCGAGCTCCTCCTGCACCTTCCCACTCCCACCATACAAGAGCGTCTCCGAAGCACAAGCACGGTTCGAAACCAGCGTGAGAGGCGAGCTTGTGACTTTTGCTGTATGCAAAATCGGTATTACATTAGACAGTATTTACGGAGGACTTGCGCATGCAAAACATCCTTACTGGCGCCTCTCTTCAGCAGGCAGCTCATGAGAGGCGCCAGTAAGGATTACAATTTTTTATATATCTTAGCGTAGAATATTGTATTAAATCTTTTCTCTTTAACTACAAATATTTCAATAGGTCACTTCTCCGTAAAACTATTACATTTTTGCTTTACAGTTTGGTAGTAGATATAGGTAGGTGCTGCGGTGGCACCAGTCAACGGTTTCCAGCAATTAGAACAAACATGTAATTTGAGTCACATAACACATATAAATATTTCACTTTTGTAGCGATCAATACAACATTATAATATTTATAAATATATACAAATACATTTCTTACCTGAATTTAATGTCGACGTCTGGCGGTAAGAATTGATATCTCTTCATGTGATGCGGGACCGTTGAATCTTGACATTCCGACAGCAGTGCTGCTAGTGGTATATTCAAATAACCCAATAACACCTCATCCTTTTCACCCGGTACGGTTGCCCAGACATTAATGTTAAGGTATTTATGATTTTCATTCAATTTAAAATCAGTCTCTTCGTCGAAAGGTATAATAGGTTTGAGTTGGACACTTTTTGTCCAAAACATTTGGCAAATTTCGACGTGTTCGCTTTGCCGTGGACCGCCTGTCTCGAATATTTGTTCTTCTTCATCTAGTACTGCATCAGTTTTATCTGGCTTACATTCGGATGAATCAGTTTTTATAATGGGTATATCGGGATGTTTGATGATTTTGTTAATTACAGTCGCCTGTCTAAGAGGCGTGCTAGCTCCAGAGGCAGGAGGAGTGCTACCAGCGGAGCTATCAGAAGATTTATTCTCTACGGAACACCTTCGTTTTCTTAGACCGAAGTTTCCAGGGCCTGGTTGCTCGGAAGACTTTGCAATCTGCCGCGCAGATTCAGACTTTTGCTTCTGGTCAACATCATTTTGAGATTCTAATACTTTAACTGGCGGGTCAGTTTCCTTAAAAAAATGAGAATAATTATGTATATATATTGGCGTATTATTTACTAGAATATTTGCGGAAAATACTTTTTTAAATAATAAAATATTTTTGGTAAGAGCAATACGCAAACAATACAATGTTACGATTAGTGCTCTAATGGACTGAATCCGATGGACTTCTATTTAAACCAAAGTGTAAATGTACTGCACGATTTTTCATAAAAATTCAATAATTTTTTCATACGAGTAACAAAAGTTCATAAACAATACAGATATTTATTACTAGCAGATTGTTTCTAGAGGCAGCTGCACGGATGCTCTGAAGTCTGACGCCCTCCATAACTTCAGAGACCCGACGGAATGAAAAGTTTGTGCGTAATCGACGAGGCTCATCCTCTCTTCGGGCACCTGCCGTTCCTCCGCCCGTTCCTCCCGTGCCACCTCGCCGTACTCTCACAGTCACGGCCCGTCTTTCTACACTTCGCAGAAGTTTACCGACCTGTGAAAATTATTATATGTTATATACGACTAACTTAATGCAACAATAGTTTTTATGGTTAATATAATTTTTTTTGTACTAATATTTTTACAACACAAATAAAAGATATTTGACGATTTTGCATGTTATAATAGTTTTTAAGACTTTGTTCAGTAATCAACCAAAAAATAAAAAATAAAAGGAAAAGCAGTACTGCTGCAGCTTTAGGATAACAATGATATGACAATAATAATGATACAGACAAAAAAAAACAAATGTGTTAAGTTTTGTCATGGTAAATGAATATAATGTCTGTAATTAATATTTGACATAATACCTGTGCGACATTATTGATAGGTTTATTATCAATAGCGAGCACAACGTCGTCGCGACGAAGGTCAGCACGGTACGCGGGCGACATGGGTACCACGGTGTCCACGAGCACCACGCCCACTCCTTGACAACACACCAGACCCAGAGGACCTGTCACCGCAGGCAGCACTATGTCCAGAACAAGAACACCCCGACGAAGAGAGACCTGCAAGATGATATGTTAATAACAAATGTAATCCTAGAGAGGTATAAAATGCGTTTTGATATCTACTATTTATCGTAACGTATTTAAATTTTATATAACAGAAATGTTTTTTTTAAAGACGGTAACTAGAGATGTCTCATATAGACAGGTGACTACAGCCAAATAACTTTTACTTGTTTAATAGTGTTCGGGACTACTACACCATTAATTTTCATTTCGGAAATATGGTTATTTTAATAAAAAATATCACCGATGGACTTCTATTTTTGGACCTAATTTACAACAAAGTTTACGATAAAGCTACACTACGTATTGTAAAATTTATTGCGATTAAGGTATACAGTAAAATATTTTATCAATACGATTACCCATCCGTGGGAATCCACAGCTAAGGCCGCTCGGACTATACCGCTACCACCTGACCATTGTAATCGGGTGACCTCGACAAGTCTTACTGTAAGTCGCCCCTGCGGTGTCGGTCCATCTTCTCCTTCCGTACTTCCTGGTTCTGATTTAGGAAAGAAAGGCTTGTACCTGTAAATATAACAATCATTAGTTTTTGAAATGTATTTAAAAAATTTCACTTTTTTGTTTTTGATCGTACCGACAATGATTTTGTAATTAATATTTATTTATAACTTACTACAGGTTTTTAGTTTCGATAGAAGACTCCTAGAATGTTAAAAAAATATTATTTATTCACGAATACCTAATAATTTATCGCTTTTTACTTTCTTATGATCGCTGGTATTATTTCTTTTCTAAAATTACGAAACGCATTTGAAAGAATGGATTCATGTGTTTGAAATGATCCATATACTGAAATTTTCAAGTAGCTTACCGTATTTTGTAGTTGGGAAGTGTATGTCTCTGTGCCACTGCTCGTCTGATGTGAGCAGCTACTAAAGAAGCTAGCCGCGGCTTTAGCTGCCTCCCTTGGAACCTTCCTCGCACTCGGAGCTCCAGCTTCGGCGGTGTTTCAAAAGCAAGGGCCCAATGGGTGTACGGCGTGCGGCGGAACATCAGTCGTACGCTACCACTTATACTTTCAACTGCAATTATTTGTTACACTTTAAAAGTATTATCTATTGTAAATCTTACAATTACTAACTAATTTATTTATAATAAATTTTATGTAATGGTAGATCACGGTCATTTAATTATAATGTTAAGTCGGTGTTGCTACTTCATCGATTTTTTATCAATAACAAGAACAGTTCGTTTTTTTACAAATAGATTATATTACGATTGTTGTCTTTTTTCTGTTGTCTTTGTTCAGCAGTGGATTCATTTTTCTGGTCAAATATCATGTCGCTTAAGTAGCTATGAATCGTCGCAGTGAAGGTGAGGCAACGGGCGATGGTGTATTAAAAATGAAAGCGTTTTGTTTGCTGATAAACAGGCAACATGAATTGGTTTTAGTAATTTGCTGTTATATTATATAGTTGTAAACAATTACCTGTAATAGATATGTTAGCAATCTTTCCTAATAGCATGACCGCGTCAACGTCGATCCTGAAGCTACCGTCGTAAGCCAAGTCGAATCTTATATCGAGGGAGCGAAGACGGGCACCATCTTCCTCTAGCTCTCCGCTCAATAATTGCATATTCGCTATGCTGGGGAACTCTGTACCGACTTCTAACGAACGTAACTGTAATAGAAGTATATTAAGTTAATGTCACGATTGTTTTATACAGAAAAATTCTTCTATTTTTCATGACGATTCCATGTCTGTATTCTATAACAAAGAACTATCTTGCAAATATTGATTTAGAAATAGTTATGTTGAATCTTTTAATGAATAAAA
Organism: Pachliopta kotzebuea; assembly: GCA_018246255.1. Lineage (NCBI taxonomy): Eukaryota > Metazoa > Arthropoda > Insecta > Lepidoptera > Papilionidae > Pachliopta > Pachliopta kotzebuea. Next base: position 2,083 of record DWLS01005025.1, on the reverse strand, counting down.
TTTATTTGGTAGTTTTTACCATGCACATGAAATGTACAATATATTTATTTATTAAGTGGACAAGCATTTGTTTTACGTTTTAGACTATATGAATAAAATGATTTTGAGTACGACAGGAGTGGTCAATAATGCAAAATAAACCATCACATTTTAATAGTAAACTTAATAAAAGAAATGAGAATATATTTTAAACTGACACGAATAGAAATTGCTACATAATTGAAATTTTTTTGCATCTGTTTTATTAATAAAAATATTATTATGTATTATTTCTTGTTACTGTAACTATTTACCAGAGATCGTCAGGACAAAATTGACCTTTTCAAATTTTACTTATTAGTATATATCTAGATGTGAATTTTAGGGCAGTATTTTGTAATACCTGTCCATTTGCGCTAGAGAGTTTATTTTAAGTAATATTTTAAGTTTATGTAAGTTTGTTTCTGTTATACGGTACTCCATGAACTGCCATATCATGTTTTTATAAACATTGCTGTTTGTGATAAACATGTTTAGCAGAGTTTACCAGGGAGCATGACTCCTTGAGTGATAAGCTCAGGTGAGGAGGAACAACTCTGAGGTCAAGCGTTATCGCGATCCAAAGTCGTAATTTTGATATAGCAAGCATTACGAATCACTCAGTACATAACAGTGAACCTTAGTTATACTATTACCATCAACTGATGTCGATAGTATGACTATTACAATTATTTTGACATTACTTAATTATATTAGTGTTTGTTTGTTTATTAACCGTTAGTGATTCAAAGATCTTTCCCGAGGAGGTTTTAGCAAGTAGCTCTGCCAGTTCATTTGCCATTCTTCGTCGAAGCCAGCGTGTGTCAGCGGTGCTTTGCTGAAAGATGAACTGCAGCATTGCATTCAGGACACCTTCAGGCGTGCTGCCGGCGCCTCGAGTTAATTCATTCAGGATCTCCTTAAAATAAATATTTGGAAATAATTACTTGAATCTGTTACAATTACATAAGTTTGTTATGATAAAATAGCTAACTTTTTAACAGTTGTTAGTAAAATAATTATTATTTGTCTTTAATTATCAACTGCCTTTTTTTTTCGAAGGAAGTTAATGTCTACGTTCACTATTATGGCCGCAAAGGCTTCATCGATTCCAGAGCTCGCGGATTCGGACTCCGCGTGCTGAAAAAGATATATACAATATAAGGGAGAGGAGAAAGCCGAGGGAAGAGGTTTTGGGGAGAGACGAAGAGATGGGCACAGATAATACAATAGATACTTATACATGTAAACTGTACCTTAACGTAATTTTGTGCTCGGAGTACAAAAGACGAGTCACGGTGGTGCGGGCCCGCCGTCTGTTCACGTTCGCCTGTATCGCGGACTGCGGGCGGTCAGTGCCGCCCTTGGATATGGATGTGGCGAGTGTACGCAGTGTGCGAACCTGGCGGGCCCCCTAACCGGCGGCGGAAGCGGCGAGTGCGTAATGTGACGAATCGGGTGTGTGAGGAGCTGGTGGCGGCTACCGTGTTGAGGGCCACAGTAGAGGGGTTCAGTGAGTCGGACTGACCCCGATTTGGATCATCAGTGTGGGGAGGAGGGGGGCGTTCCGAGGTCTGTGCTTGAGCATAGTGGCGTTAGGGTTCGGGATGTAATCCACTGTTTCGACGATCAGAGGATTCGAGTGATGGACGGCTTTGTCGAAATAGAATATAGCGCAGTCCTGCAGGAACTGCGCTATAGAGGGAAGTCGGAGGTCTTCGTGCAGATCGACGTTCCTCTGATACCATTCCGCATCCGCAGCTTTGCGGGTGAAACGGTTCTGATGGACCTGGAGAGACCTCATTTTGGCTAGAAAGTACATGAAGACAACACCCGCATAAGTTATTATGGGTCTTATGCAGGTCTTATATAGATACACCTTCTGATGGAAAGCGAGTTTTCTGGAGCTGCAGAGTAGGGTATGAAGTCTGCCCAAACGAAGACAGCGTTGTTCCTCACTCTGCTGATGTGCTCTCCGAAGAAGAGATTGCGGTCGAGTGTAACCCCGAGGCATTTGACCGAGTCCTTCCAGGGGACGGGCCGGTCGAAGATGGAGATTTGTCCC
>DWLS01005024.1:0-13201 GCA_018246255.1 Pachliopta kotzebuea | reverse complement strand
CAGCACCATCACGTTGGTTTTGTGTGGTGCGAACCTAAGTTTGTTTCTGACCCCCCAAGATTGTACATAGGCGAGAATCGCATTAGCCCTCCTCGTGATATCCTCAGAGCTCTGCCCGGAGAACGTCAGGACCACATCGTCAGCGAACGCTTGGCAGTGCACCCCGTCCCGTTCCAACTCCACCAGCAGCGGATTTAGGAGGAGGGTCCAGAACGTTGGGCGGTGTTTAAGTTCACAAGATAGATTAATGAATAAACGAAAGCAAATCTAATTTATCTAAGATGGCATGTAGTTAATCGTTAAGTTAAAGCTAGTAAAATCAATGAAATAGAAATAAAACACCGCTACGCACGCAGTTGAGATTCAAATTCATTGCTGACATCTAGTAAATCTGACATATCAACCACAATTCTGTCATAGGTATCGAATTCATGTGATCTTATTTCACATAGAAAAAATAAATATAAAAAAAACTATTATTTAATTAGAATCTAATATATAAAGTGTCTAGGTAGAAGGTAGCGAATAATAGTGAAATTAATAGGATAAAGAGAAGTGATATCAACTCTCAAGGCGACGAACACAATGTGGTGCTGTTTATCATCCTAATGTATAATAATGCCCGTAATAAAATGTACATTAGTTTGGAATAAGTTTATAATATATATTGTCAAAGGATATGTTCTATAGTAAATAATAGAAAAAAGAATATTTTACTGTGTCTATACACACATGTGTATATATAAATGTTTTGCAATAGTAGATGATAATATAGTATAAGTACTAAATTATGTACATAAAAGTTTAAAAAACCCTGAATAATAATATCAGGGAAAAGCAGAAAAAAAACACGTCTCCTTATTTGAGCATACGCATCACTTGCTATCAAGTGATCCTTCTTTCTTGTCGCGGGAGAAATATTCAAAAGATACTCTGTATCTGCGGGCATGTCAGGGTTATGTGGGATTTATACCCAATAAAGCCCCTTTGGTGGTCATCCTCAATGCATTGCTGAAGGCCCTGGGCTCACTCAATTGACAGTGAGGGCCCCTATCATCAAAGCCCGCGAACCCGAAAACCCTTTCAGTCGCCTTTTACTACATGCAGGGCTTACCTTAGTACTATTCTTAATAGCCCGAGACTACAGGGCTAACCATCAAATGAACCTACCGCTTGTTTGATCACTTCGTTGAATAATGAAAAGTGTATACAGCAAAAAAAACAGTAGCGGTTCTCGTTAATAAATGGTCAATATTAATTAAGAAATTAAAGACAATTATGTTCTGATAGATTATATTTTCATTCATTATAAGTACATACGTATATACAAGACTATATTCACATCTTAGAAGAGTTTTTCTCAATATGATGATTAATCAACATCGGTATATTTTTAATTAGTTTTAAACGAACCTCAAATGATGATTTACTGTTATGATGAATGTTGTTTAATTAATATGCTAAATTTTGATAGATAAGTCTAACACAAAAGATCTATACTTCGTTAATTTTTTTAGAACTTACTGTTTTAGGTTGTCCATTCGTTATAAAATAAATCAGGACTTTTATTTATTAAATAGGTTTATAGCACGCATTAAATATAACAATAAAATAGCCTGCTTTTTATATTTTATACCTTGTTAAAAATCATACATTTCTTTCAATTGAAGAAGTTGCAACAACCCCACATTGTTGCTCCATAAACCAATGTCCCATGTCCTCGAAAGAAGTTGTTGGGTGAAGAACGAACTCCCGTTTGTACAATTCGTGTTTTCATTGCTCATTGATATTTAATTATATGGTACATATATGTTAAAACTTTCAAATGGTTAGTTAACAAAAAACATTCCCATGGCCTAAGTATGTACATCACATTGGCATTAATTTTCATTGATCTTAACTTACTATGTAGGGGTGGCATTATCCAATTAAACAAAAAATGAGATATTTTAATATTTCTATATTGATTTCATGAAACCGTTGTAAGCAAATCTGTTTAAAATAATTATATAACTCTCTATCTCTCTCTAACTCTTATCTTTATCCTGTACCGATGCTGAGAGTCTGTCTCCCTACTTATTTGTACACACCCATGCCGGAAGGCGCGCGTTCAACACACTAACACACATTTTTCTCCATCAACATTATTTTATATATTTATCTGTATTCAAATGTTGTAAGGCTTCGTGTAAATTGCGATTGTGACTGATTAAGCCTTAACGGATGTAGACTAAAGGTATGTGTTCTTACCGGATGTAAACATCGATGATAACCAGAAGAGAATAAAAACTTCTAAAGAAAATAAAAATAACTTATATAAGACTATGATAAGATGTTAAATACTTTAACAGAAATGGTAACAATTAATAATTTTTTAAAAACTATGTAGAAAACATATTACACTAGACAGGTTATCTACAAGTAGTATACGCGTACATATATACTTTCTTTTAATTAGAACTTTGTTTAGCAGTTAAATGGGCTAAAAATGATAATGATGATAATGATTATCATATAGTCTTCTTCATGGTCTATATGCTGGATGATGACTTATTTTGAAAATAATTTTGGATACTTTCATTTATAAACTTACGATTACGTGCCTTGTAACAACTTACGTAAAGCAAAATCTCTCGTATATAAAGTGATCGTGTTCTCAAAACATTATATCGTCACGGTTAAAATGGATTAGTAATACCGTATAGGGAAATGATTTAATAGCTTTATGCAGATGATGCCTACGCGTATACCACAAGCTATCCATCAGATATGAAACGCTGTAAAACAAAATGTCTTAAATTATCCATTTTGACATTAAACCAAGCCGAAACCGGTCCACGGTGTTCACAGAGGAATGATATACTTTCTCTTGAATACATCTCATCCAGAACATATGACCACTTCATATTTTATATTGAGTTTAAAATAATTACAATGATTAACTGTCGTATCATCAATTATCTATCGGCCTAAATTGGGATGCGCGATAAAAATGAAAGTTATCGAAAGCTTTTCTCGACTGTTCTGGACTGGAACATGATATTGTTGTACATCGTTTTACATACGTAATTCAATTTTATGGTGTGGGAATATTGTTATGGTGTCACTGTATGCTGTGGTCTTTGTTAACGGAGAACGTCTACCACCACAACTCCAACATCTGCCTCTGGAGTACAAGCGAAGGATATGGTGAGTATTAAAAATAATGTGATAAATAACATCTTTTGAGCTAAAACCAACAGGTACAATGTAATGCATTGTATATTTTGTTTAAAACATATATTTTATTACGTTTCGTATGAGCGGGAAATCTTCAAAAGTTACCCTGCTGTTCTTTTTTTCCCCGTAAGAAAGGGCTATGTGGACTTTATACCAACTAAAATCCTTTCGGTGGTTAATTTTAATACTATTAAATAATACGCAAGTAATTAATAAGTCTAGTCTAGTCTTTTTTCTGTTTCGACGTTGAGACGAGGCGAGTAAGTCGTTCATCTGATAGTAAGTGGTACGCTTGCCTTTATCAATACGGCGCTGGTTAAATTAGTATACACAGCACCGCATTGCGCTCGTCGCCTTAAGACGTAAATTGTTGAATTTCTTTATCCCAGTAATTTCACTAGCATACAGCACGCATCAAACCAGAACACATCAGATACCTCTCCTTGTCGGATAGATTTTATCATTAGTTTTCATATATCATACATATATTAATCCAGCATTTCAGAATTTACTCTGAACAAATAGAAAAGTGACGAAAATAATAAAGTCTTATATATTTAACTCTTTATAAATATATATAAAAAAATAGAGGATGTCCGTAAAGCATCAACTGTATCTCATAAACATGCAGAGGAAGCGGACCTACTTCCTGCAAGCTGCTCGTTTGTCGTTAGAAATTAAAACAAACTCCAGAACTGGTAATCTTCGTGTGTGTAGAAAGCACAAGTGCGTTTTTATTGACACCGTCTTTGGCCAAAGCTTATGTTATTTACTTACTAATCTTTTCACTTGAATGTGTGTTCAACAGTTTTAATATGTCCCATAATATTCAATTTATATTTTATAGACAATCAAAAGTTTACCAATTATCATTAATTCATATGAAATTATCAAAATATATATAAAAATCATTAGCATGTATAAATTAATAGTAAGCAGTAACGATGATTAGTTAACAACTGCAGTTTATTTATATAACCAAACAAACAGAACAAATCCATGCTATTAAATGTCACTAATAACAATTTTTTTAATGAAAAATATGTAAAATTTTATTATTAATAAATAAGTTAATTATATTAAGCATTAAAATTACGCTGCGCCTAAAAGGTGTCTAGGTTCATATGCTGATTTCTAGACGGATTCAGCAAATGTGACAGTTTCGTAAGGGTGATAAGGTATTTACCTTATGTATGTAATATGTTAGTCAAAGTGCTATGAGAGCATGGTATACCATGGGAAGTAGGGTAGCATGATATGATGGGGTTTTTTCGTCTCTCACATTGTAAATCTGCTGCCATAACAACATTGCTGTCTTCCGATTGTATTTATATGAGAGCCAGGGGTCTAGGTGAACACGCTTCGACTTTTCACGGCTTCATTGTAGCTTAATAATATATTAAAATAATGAAAAAACATTAGAAAATTACACTAGGGTTCTAAAAGCATATTTCGTTGCACCTTCTAAAGATGCTGGAACGGAAATACTTAAAAAACTCGTTAATTTAATTTGACCGAGTTTCCACGTAATCTCTAAAAATAACCACATTTCTTAACATGAATTATTTTTGGTCATAATTTAAAAAAAAATAGTACGTTTAAGTAGCGTTAAAGAAAGTTGCCGGAGAGTTTACCTTCAAAACCGAGAAGCGCCCGCCCACATTCGCAGTTCACTATAAAAAAGGGTGGTCGGTTAAGCATTTAAATCGCGAAAGCCCAAATGTCAGTTACACGCTTTGTATTTACAGTTGTCGTCAAGTTTAACTGTTGTTTAATTACACAAATAATAAATTTAATTAAAGTATACAAAATTCTTATTATTTGTAATAAAAGTAATAAACAACAATTGATGTTGTTCCTGCCGGGACTGTGAACCGCCTATTCCATAGACTCAAGGCTTTATCTTCGACACTAGCAAAGTGTTGATTAGCAGACGGCAAAAGTTTGATGAAAACTGATGAACATGGTACATGTCGATCTGCTCAAGATGTTCTTTACCAGAAACTCAAGCTCATTAGGGATCAAACCTGAGACTCTTCAGGAACTATAATGTTTCCAATAGCCTTACAAACTGGAGTATTACAGCTTCTTACATCGCATTTAATAAGTAATATGTTTAACATAAAGGTAATTGCATTATATGAATAATCTATTTACGTAAACAGTATGTGGATTAGGAACTTCTAATATTGTTTAAATAGATCTAAATATTGTACATTTGATTTGTAATAACATATAATTTATTTCAGATAGTTGTAATAATTGTCATTTAACAGTAAAAGTTTAAATATACATAGTAGTATTACAACTGTCCGTGTCCATTATATTATGTATGTTTGCTTAGCTAACTATTCAAATAGAATGTTTATTTATTTCTTCCTTAATATATATAGGTTATATTTATGTGTTCCTTAATACACATACGAGTATATATAAAAAAAGGAATTCAATTAAAAAAACATTATAAAGTAAATTTACAAAGGCGAGCTTAAAAAGAGTTTTCTTTCAGCATACCCAAACACATAAGATAAACTATTTTAATTATTTGCGTAGGTTTCCCATGTACTAGTAACATATAAGGAAAATGAAAGAATGTATACACATGAATAAGCTAATATAAAATATAAATATCATACATAGTAGTAAACATAAAATTTACAACTAGAGATGAAGATAATAGTCCTTAACTCTCTTCTTGAAGATAACTGAGGAGAGAGAGGGACGGATGTTGTATAGGTTACATGAAAATTTAATACCAAATTTTTCTTATAGTCTTAAATATACAAAATTTGGTAATCATTAAAGGAATAATAAAGAAATCCGTTATTTGTAGTGTCACCGTAACTTTCATTTTGTCACATTTTGCTTTAATTTTATCACCACATTATTAATTATATAGACATGTTTGCTAATAATAATAAAATTATTATCTACTTAACGACTAGCAAAGTGAAATAAAACTTTCACAAAGGTGCCTTAAGACATTTGAATAGATATTTTGATTAGTTATTTTTCATAGTTGATTTTAAATATTTTCTTAACATTGTCAAATACATTTTGTTTGATAAAATTGAATTATCTGATTAAAGAATAGATACATGGTCTATGAATATGATGATTTTGAGTTTTTTCTCGTAATAATTATGATTTTGTTTTATGCAACGAAGCGACACAAGCAAGTTGTTCCCCTGATGGTAAGTGATACGCTTGCACTTAACTACGGAGCGCTGGTTATAATGGTATATACCACATTACGCTCGTCGCCTTAAAACGTAATATGTTAAATCTCGTTACCCCAGTAATTTCACTAACATACAGCACCCTTCTACTGGAACACAGTAATGTTCATACATTACTATTTGGACGTGATAGCTTAGTGGTTTGAACGCCTGCCTTCCACCCCAAAGGTAATGGTTCGAATCCGGCGTGAACCAATGAATTTTTCGATTTATGTGCAGTTAGTATAACACCACCTAATATCACGTGCTTTAACTGTGAAAGAAAACATCGTGAGGAAACCTACATATCTACGTGATGACCATCCGTTGTCGGACTATTATGTGACATGGAGAAGGCAATGGCAACATCACTCACATGATGACCACGACCCTCAATTATGAGGAAATACGACTTAGAAGATTTGGCGGTAGATATAGGAGCTTCGGTGGTATTTACCTAGACTGTCTGCGACAACGGAGACCTACCCCAGTAAGATAAGAATTTATATATATCTCTTTCAGGTATACAGTAAACAATGTAATAATTAAATTTTTAACAATTTTTACTATATTATCCTCATTTTCACATACCTTCAGAGCTATAAATAATTTTAATACATAATTAAAACATAATTGAATATTTCGTTATCTCCATTAAATCAGCTGATATAAATGTGGAACATTTTCACCAATTTTGATTAGCCCCTCCCTTGTACATACATTAGACCGTCTGGCATAACAAGTAGGTTTATAGCGCGCTACTCCGATTAAATTTGTCTTTAACTATTTTAGAAAGATTATTCGATGACCTTAAATTGTGTGTAATACATTATGTTTAGTTAATAGTTTCACAGCAAGTTGTACAAAGTAATTAAATATGTGAGGTTTAAGTAAAAAATCTTGCCAACCTTAAGGTAGAACGTGAAAAGAAAGGTTTTGAGGAATGTCAAGAAAGTGTGCGGCTACCTTGGACGTGCTCTGTTTGCTTAGGTCTACCACAAAAAGGCATTGATTGTGATTCCACAGGTGCTCGCTAATTTAGATTCGAACGAAAATTCCGTACGCAGACAGCGATTTGTGAACAAACAACGCACAGATTCGGCACAGAAATAAATGGTCTTTTAAAAAAAACATTGCATAGTTATAAATGAGAAATGTATTCATATTATTATTGATTAATGAATCATTTTAATCAACCAGGAAAATTAAGTTAATTTAATATGATAGTATGTTAGCGTACATAACATTACAGGTAGTTTGGAACTTCTCTGTGAAGAAGTGCGCAAAGCTATTTAATCATCAATTTAAAATCATGTCAATGCAAATATAGATTTAACTGTTATACTTATAACATAAATTGGATCTTACAAAGTGTATACTTAACACTTCTATTCGGTTAAAGCATATAACCAGTGAACAGCAATGCAAGTTTGAATACCTAACATGCACCACGGGGTGTAGACATGAATAACAAAGCCGTTCTCGTGACCGCATTGAGATAAGTATAGAAGAATCAGTGAAAATAGTTTACGGTACGAAGCAAAAGTAAAAACACTTTCTTCACTCAAATAACTCCGCTGGTCTGAATTCGGACTTTGATAAAAGCCGGCATTCCTTCACCTTGGTATTTACTTATTCTGCTTTAAAATTAAGCTTATTTTTATTCAACAGACGGCAAGATGTTCAACTGGTGATATATCTACTCATTAGGTGCTAGTAAGGGCGATAAATACTTCAACGTTTTACGCTCGACGCCGTAAAACGTTAGCATCATAATATAAGATAACAACTTAATGTTAACTTACTCCAGTAATTTCACTAGCTACAACACTATTTAAATCAAAACACTAATTATTATAGAGTAATTACATTGCTGTATGCCAGTGAAATCACGGGGGTAACGAGACAACACCTTACCTCTGAAGGCCACGGTGCAGTATATACCATCTTATTGCCGTGTTATTATGGACAAGCGTGTCACTTACCATCAGGTGAACGCCTTGCGCGTTAACACAACGATTAATAAAAAAAAACTACTGTTTAGCGACAGAAATAAAAACTGCGGTGATATCTACCTAGAGGGTCTCCGACAAGAGATCTAACACTACTATATAATGTAAAGCCATTTATTTTCATTAATCGCAGGTTTTATTTTAATGATATATATTATTTTAATAACAACAATATTTTTGTTGTATATCAGAATATACCACCAACAGAAATTGCATCTCTTATACGTGTTCAACGGTTTTGAAATAATCCTTACATCGATTTCTAATTTCGACCTCGTCATTGGAAATTCTATGGAATTAAATCTTAGAAAATGTAGAACACATAAAGTGAAATGAAAATTGAAAACAATTTTTGGCAATTTCAAATTCACACCAGTATATCTTGTTGAATTCTATGACAATTTATAGAACCTGTATACACAACGCGATGTTGTAAAAGTAGGTTAAAAAACACGTTGTAACGGCGAGAATTTCGTTTAACGCGAACGATTAGGAACCAGTTAATCGTCACACCTGTTGAAATATATTTCGATTTTATAAGATAAAAAGTTTATGACAATTAGATATGAAAGTATATTTTTAAGTAAAATATTATTATTTAACAGTTAATTATGCAATTTCTTTTATTTTATAATATAGTATTGCATACTATAGAATAATAGCCATTCTGTAATACCAAATCAGTGCAACAGTAAGAAAAGCTTTATTCGGTTAGACGAGCAAGGCGTTCACCTGATGGTAAATGATACACTTGCCTTAAACAACGTAGCGCTGGTTAACATAGTACATAACACTACATTGAGCTCGTCGCCTTGAGACATAAAGTGTCAAGTCCCGCTACTCCAGTAATTTCACTAGCATACAGCACTCTTCAAACCGGAATACAGCAATGTTTGCACACGATTGTTTAGCAGTGGAAGAACTGCGGTGGTACCTGCCCAGGCGGTTTTCTATAACAGAAACCTACCAGCAGTAGTAGAATCTGGAGGAATAGTAAACCATGTCCATTTTCTTTACGTGATGAGCTTATACAATATTTACTTCTTGATGTCTAAAATAATCTGGCTAAGTAACAGTTAAGTTATGGACACTGAAATAATGTCGCGAAGTAATCTCTAGCTTTCATATGTCGAAACAACAATGGTAACACACAAAATAGTAGTGGCAGCTGGTCAAAAGAATTCGATATAACTCTCCTAATAACCAAATTCCATCATATATAGTTAGTAAATCAAACTATATGTCCTCTGATGATAATAGCGCTGACTTGTCTTTTGCGTCGTATACAGCTCATCTGATACTGGGTACGCAGACAACGGGCTAATCAAACTTTAGATACGTCGAAGTTACTCATATAAAAAAATAGGGTCCCTAAGGTTTAGATTGTCTCCAAACCTATAAAGAAAAACAAAGCTATCGAACCGGTGAAATTAGGTTGAAACGACGAAGAAAAAGAAAATGATAACTTTTATTTATAATTTCGAATCAAAGTTTGTTTTATGATTATAATCATCAATATAAAGTATTGTATGTAATATGGACACATGATCGCATTAGTAAAATCAATTCTGTTGAACACGCTATTGTCTTGAGTGGACGTAACAATGTAATAAAAATCAAGTAACAAATAATATGACTCATAGATAATGGTATTCCGTAAACGTCCCAAACCAACACATTAACAAATGTCCCATACAATATTGATAACAATTCCCTTTTGTTAGTTCAACTTTATCCTTTGTAAGGGTAATACGTTTCGGTGATTAAAAAGAGTGTAAATACCCTCAATTTAAAAAACATCAGTGACTTATTTTTTAGTTATTAACTTTTAAACATTCCTCTTAAATTTAGTTACCATGGCTAAAAATATGCTGAAATTTGGTATTTTACTTATTACATTACACGCTGCTTTGAGCAGGATTGTGAATAAAAGAAAATGTCCAGAAGTGAGAGCTGTACCTCATTTCGATCTGTCTCAGGTAAGTAACACGTTAATTTAATTTGTAAAGATTTACTTACTACTGAAACATGTTACTAAATTATTTATCAACATCAGACTGCGGCACTCCACTGCTAGACATCGATCATCATCGTCGTCGTCACAAAACGCAAAAATTATTGATGCATTAGTAAAACTCATGTATTAGAAGAGAGTGATATTAAAATAATCAACAAAATTTGTCAACATAACTTTCTATTAATTTTCCCTTTTTTATCGTTATTGACTAAATATTGTTAACTAACATTAAACATTATTATATTTATACTGTTAGTAAATGTTTGCCTTACTAAGATAATTTATTAATGTATATAAAGTAATTACTTATATGTGTAAGATCCAAAATCACCGTCGCTAAGGCATTTTAGTCAGCATTCTTTTAGTAAGTTTAATAAATGATTAGACTACTAAAGTAAAATATTTTTGGCTCATAATAAAACTTAATTAATTAAGTAATATTTTAAATTTACGTATAAATGTAATCAACGTAATTATCAACCTAAATATAATTTCGAAGCAGTTGAAGAGGATATGCGTGGGAGCCGGACGTATGATAATGATTGATTGCGCTGCCGACAGATGCTAGCTTTATAACTAGTACAAAGTGTTGTAATAAGAAAATATGTAAATTACGTAATGTTGGCTATATTATTGCGTTATTACTCATTGTTTTTCTTGTAAATAAGTCTTAATACCCAAAAAAGGAGAAAAGAATACATACAGATTATTCATAGGTAAGTACCGTGTAAGATGAGCTCTGTGGAATAATTGCTCAAAGGTTTTTATCTTATTGACTTCCACATATTTCAAACTACATTGTACCTGAAGATGATCAAAAGCAGTTCTCCAGAATTCTTTAAGTATGACTTCACATTACTTACGAAAATCGCTCCACACTTTGTAACTTGGAACGGTTCTCGCAGTAACAATTTCTTCAAGGATTAGTTATAACGTATGTGTCATATAGATGAACAAAACATGAGAAACATGGTTTTACTTAAATACTTAGGTTAATATAAATGTTATATGATAGCATACCAAAAGCAACTTTCACTGTTTATCTCCTCGTAGTATAGAAACTATTCATATTGACGAACTTTGCACAGATTATAGAGAGAATCTCTAAACATTAACATAAATATTAATGTCCAACTTAATGTTGCCATTAAATCTTAATGTTTACAAAACGATATACAAGATTTAAGTTAGATATTTGTATACTTTTAGACGAATGATACATCTGTTTACACGTATATAAAAAAATAACTATTTTGAGATTGAGATTTCGGTAATCGCATGGTCAGTCAGTGCATATTTCTGCTGAAACATAATAGTAACGATTGATTTTTTCCGGTTTTTAAAACGCTGTAATTATTCAAATTACTGGAGTAATAAGACTTACCATTTTGTATCTCAAAACGATGATCACGATGTTACGGTCCTGATTACAACATTATTATAGGCCGGCGCATTACTTACCAAGTAAACACTCCGCGCATGTAAAGCTTTAAAAAAGTGTATTATCGTATATGTAGGCGGTATGGTCGAAAGGCTATAGCCTGCGCCTTGAGCGAAAAGGAAGAAAAAAGATTTTGTATATGTACGGATATACTATGGAATCATAGACGGTATTGCTGACTCATTTGAGTAAGCCGGAGTCATTCTCATTTAAATTAAGGTTTAGGTGACAAAAATTTGTGACAACATTCCTACGACGTATGTCATCGTTTTTTACAAAGTATAACAATATTATATAGTGATATACTTCATTTCCCAAATATTTTCCTCAACTAACTTATGTAATTACCACCTCTCATATAAGTTTTTGTAATTATAATATTTAATCACAGCATAAAGAATGTGCTATCTTTACACACTTATCAGAGTGAATGCAACTTAAATTCTATGTAAACAAAGGAAGCTGTCCAGCTGTTTTTGTTACTTTGTAGATACGTCATTGTCTATTATGACGTCATAAATAAAATCAAAAAAGGATAGTGATTAAAGTGCTAACTCCTTAAAACTTTTTTTTAAGCCCTGTTTTTTCGAAGAGGAAATGGTTTTGAAAATTTGCGCTTTCATTTAATTAAGTCAAATGTACACTTAAATTTTTAAATGAACAAATATTGAATTTGACCATTTGTTAATGTGGCACATTGACAGCCGCTCAGCGGGTAGTGACACCATTAGACGCAAAGCAATTTCGCGGTTCTCAGAAATCATTAGAATATGTAAATTAAAATTTATCATGATTAGTTTAAAATATATCAAAAAATAATAAAAAATGCAATAGTTCTTTGTTGCCGAAAAACTATGAACATGCCACTTCAAACTATATTATTATCATTACTGTGTTCATTAAGTGCGCTGTTATTAGTCAAATTATGGATGGACGAGACTTAACATCTTATGTCTAATAGGCACAATGTGTTACAATTCATATTCACTTACGATCAAACTAACGCCATTCTTGTCTCATAGCTACGACGATATAAATGAGAGGAAAGGGTACGAAACAAAAATATTAATTAAATACAGACAGTAAACATTAGTTTATTTTCTTCTTCTTCTTAAGGTAACGTCTTCTTCCGAAGGTCAGCGATCATTACGGCGATTTGGGCCTTCGATATCGCGGCTCTGAAAAGCGAACGGGTGCTCTTTCCAAACCACTGTCGCAGGTTTTTTAGCCAGGATGTTCTTCTGTGGCCCACACTCCTCTTTCCCTGAATCTTTCCCTGTATGATGAGCTGCAG
>DWLS01005023.1:0-13202 GCA_018246255.1 Pachliopta kotzebuea | reverse complement strand
AGACATTTTTTAAACTTTTATCTTGTCGCTTTCTTGTTAATGAATCTGCCGGGCTGTGAAGCTGCTATTTAATAACGAAAAGCAGATGCGAAATAAAGTCTGTCATAATGCAATCGAGGTTTTAATACACACTACTTGCAGGTATTTTTCATCAAAGAATCTGCGAATAATAAAATTTTAGCAGAAGATTTTATTTAATCATGAAACAATTTAATACAGTTATCGGTGGTATCGTAGGTCTCTTTTGCCGGAAACCGTCTAGGCAGGTGTTACCGTGGCGGCTGTTTTCTGGTTTGAAGGGATTTGTTAGCTAGTGGAACTACTGCGATAACGGGACTTAATACCTTACATTTCAAAGCGACGACCACAACTTAGTGCTGTGTAAACCATTTTAATAAGCACCATATTGTTATAGGCAAGAGTATAACGTACCATCAGGTGAACGCAGTGTCGTCGTCTCGTTGAATAAAAAAAAACACTATTAGGACAATATTTTACGATTTTTTATCTGTTCTTCAAAATTTCCTGAAACCGAATTACAACAGACAGCACTTCAGCAGTGTTTTGTTACACCGCGCACTCGGTAGATTGGGTCGACACCGGGTCAACATTGTCTCGAATCATTGATCTTCCAACGCTTTTAACGCCAGGACCAAACGTAGTGTGATCGTTTATTTTGTAAGGTGAACGTGGTATAATTTTTATTATCTAATAAAAATTATACCACGTTCACTTTAACCTGTTCGTGATATCATCATGTCAATCAATATTTATTATTCTTAAGCTATATATAAACTACCTATGTGTAGTATTTATCAGATATTATTCTTACACTTAATTACAATATCTCTTGCCTCTCAGGGATAAGTGGCAGAGAACACTATTACGACATTATATCGGCTCTCAGTACCGTAATAGTGTATTGCAAGAATAAATAAATCAGTCTTGGACAGCCTATTGTTTACTGTAGATTTCTACTTATTAACACTACTTTACCAATAGCCAAACTTTTACATATCCAGTAGCCTTTCGCAGTTCGACGCTTACTCTAGCGCATTTTAAGCTATGTTTATCTATATGTGCGGTCTACGTTCAGAGAAACGTCTGCTCCAAAGACTTTTATGGCAGATGTGATCAGCTAATTGCCAATAGTATTTTCACATATTCAAAAGATTATAACTATGGCCGTTTAGCGGATAACATCGTTATGAACCTTACTCACTAATGGAATGCCAAGCAAAGTTTTTTCCATCACTCGTGACTAGACTGATAGATAAACCTGTTTGTTGCGACCATCATTTGTAAAGTAGAAATTATTTTTAAAGGTAAGGAATTATAACAACAGTATAAAAATAAGAATATGGTGTGAACCACGCTTTACAATCTCAGTTTGTACGTGTCTCGACATATAAAGTGCTACTACATCCGACGCTTCTTGGATGATCCATGAGCGTGCAGAAGACATTAAATGCAATTTTAACAATTGCATTTTAATGTTGTGTTCTTAACAAATTCCAGTGTTACTAGATTTTACCATAATATTGTAAATCTTACTATAGTACATAATAAATGATAGATGAATCGTGATATCAATGTGAAACTTACAAGAAAATTGCTACGTTTGTAGAAAAACAGGACAATTACCACACCTGTTACATAATATTTATCTTATACATCTCCTAAGACATTACTTGTTATTAAGAAACAGTAGTTATTGTCAAATGTTATTTAAATTTATTTCTATAAGAGTTTCAATTAAAAAAAATTGGCTGTAAATTAGCCTGTTAGCTCATGAACGCTGCAGGATTTTCCATTTCACTTGAAACTACTCGTCGTTGATTGATTAATTCTGTTCTGTCACTTGATTGCATTGACAACAAGAAAAGGGAAGAAATAATTATTTTTTTGGAAAAATTGGGATTTTATTTGCAAGCGTTTATATGGCAATTCAAAAAAAATAATTCGGAGAAAACTTAATGAATTTCAAATTAGATATGAACAAATTTAATGTTTAATTCGATATTAAATTTTGAAAACGCTAGGATTACACTCACTATGTACACTTCCGTGACTATGTAACGGCAATTGTATCCCATAAACGGTTATGACTATAGGAAATAAACACACGAGACTGATTAAAAGTTAAATAGTTTTCCTTAAATTATTTAAAAAATAAATGAAAAAGAAATGTAACATATTATACAACTTTTTCATATTTTTTTTTTCAAATTACACAATTATCACAGAACATTTACTAGTGGTAGGTCTCGTCTCGGAAAATCGTTACGGTAGTTTGCAAACATTACTGTATTTCGGTTTAGAGAGCGCTGTAACCTAGTAAATTACTGGGGTAACTATACTTAACACCTTTCCCTTTAAGGCGACTAGGGCAATGTGGTGCTGTATATACCACTTTAATCAACGACACGTTGTTATGGGCAATCTTATCACTTACCATCAGGTGACTGCCTTGCAAGTTTCATCACCTCTTTGATTAAAAACACAATCGATAATGTAAATTAGGGTATACCCGTTCAATTTCATCATAGTCATATATCTGATTAATACAAAAACGACTTCATGCAACTGTACTACCGAAGTTAATTAAATGTTTCATCATTAGTTTCCCAAATATTCAGTTACAAAAAAATCAACTAAGGCACAATATAGTAGGCTCTTTTTGAAGAAAGTTTTTGTTAGTTATGTAGATATGTATATTTATTATATATGTATAAATACATGTATGAATGTTTTGCTAAATGAAACACTAAATGAAAATTACGTTTCAAATACGGTACAACATAAATAAAGAATATTGATAAACATAAAATCTAAATAGGACCTAAAACCCGACGTCTACCGTGATGGAAGAAATAAACTCCGCGAAGATGCAATAAAATTTACAATAAACTAGATATCACATGCGAGTAGATGGGTCTTCATTGCACTATATTCCTGTTTTATTAGCCTTTATAAGCAAGATCAATATTTTAGTAACAAAATTATCTACTTCTCATCGCCCTTCACAATAAACTGACATTAGTAATTTAAAAACTTTTTTCATACAAATACGATGTACGTAGAAGAGGACTTAATGCCAAGAGGTATTCTCTCCCTCTCTACTACAGGATTGAGCAGAGAACATAAACAGTGAGTGGTTCAGTCGTTATTGGTATTTTGCGTGATTATATACATATTAGAACTTGTTAGTTATAATATGTATACAAAATACTGTATAAATTATTATTAATTTGTATATAAAAAGGTCATTAATATACAATGTAATAGAAGACAATCGTACATAAAAAATATGTATACAAAGATATATACATACATATTAATGTTAACTTACATAGATAGATTTTATGGAAAAATTTTGTATTAGCACGATATATAATAGACATAATGAATAAATAATAGGTATGAGATTTCAGCTACTACATTGTTTAAAACGATTTTTATAATCATCGAACAGAATCGGGACTATCGATTTTCTTTAACGTTCAGAGCCTGCCTTTTCTTTAACTTTTGACTAATAATGTTAAAAAATAAAAAAACTGTAAGAAAAACATGTTCATCTGAATTTAAAATACTTAAATTGTGCAAGATGAAAACCTAAAAACACTTCATGTTACAATTTTTTACTAAGATGATGTGATAATGCTTGTGAGCTAAAACTAAATATTATAGTGATGTTATAAAAGTAGGTTTTCGGCGACAGACTACAGATAGTCTACACTTTGAAAAGACATATTTGCATCCTTGCTGCGGTTAAACACTACTGCCTTACACAGGTAAATTGTTTTTATACCCTCCGGCTTGTTGGTACTGTCTTATATACATATAAAGCTAAGAAAGTACTATTGAAGGGCTAGTATTTTCATCAGGGTGTTTATTACATATACACGACTTACCAATCTTCACTATATTTCAAGTTTTTTTTTATTTTTAAAAAATTTTAATGTTTCATAAATCATTATAAACAATTAATTTAGTATTGATTATACTAAATTTCGTAACACATTAACCTCATGCTGTTTAGTGGTCATCCATTATACTTTCCAGTTTTTCTAAATTAAACTTGGTATCGAAACTGCTTTGGTATACGTATTTAAGTCGGCAATACATATATATTTATAAAGTCGTCTTTTCAAATTTAATCATTATATTCATTCGCTTATGGTTGATAAATTTCATTTAAATTTGCAAGCTGAACGTTAAATGTAGTGAAATAACGAGTCCCTGAGACTGCAAAATCTGCTAGTTTAATGACCAATGGTCTATAGAAAGTCGACGAAAAGGAAGAAAGCGTTTTTTAACTTAAAAAAGAAATTACAGCGATTTTGTCCAAATTTTGCAAATGAAATAAAAAAGATATAGAATATATTATATATTGAAACTTGAATTGTGTTCAAAAAAATGGATAATATTTAGGTGATACATATTTTTTATAACAGTTAGCATGACAGACAAGATGGACTATTCAGAGTGAATTATAACTTTACAAATAAAACAGAGATTTAGTCTTATATCACTAACGAATAAATTTAGATATACAAATAGATCCTAAGGAATGCCAATGGATTTTAAAAATTGTTGTTTGATTCTCGAAGAACCCTCAGAACGCGAGTAGCAATTCAAACACCCTTAAATTTGTCAGAATCAGGTAAGTACACAATATTATACAACATTAGAGGTTATTGAAAGAATTCAAGAAAGCGTAAAGATTGACAGCCTCTTGTTTGATTACGTGAAATGTAAATTATGGTACTGAATGAATATACCGGTGATAACATAAAGTAAGAATACAACCATATTTTTAATTATTTAATACGTATTTTTGTCCCTTCTGTTTGTTTCTATCATCAACTAATATTTAAAATTGTTACATATTTTTACATATTCATTACCTACTCAAAAATATTACGTGTAATATTTCTAATACATAAAAACTTTATAAAACATATTTCACTTTACAATATCTGACAACGTCAATGCTAAAAGTAGTTAAGAAAATAGGTATTGAAAAAAATTATTCTCTCTCATTTATACTCTCAGGAGATTCAGTACAATAGTCCACAATAATATCTGTATTCAGACAAGTACGCAAGTATGCTTTATTTGAGAGTGAAGCGTCGAGGCGTAAGAATGGGTAATAATATAAGCAAACTTAGTTACAAAGCCACTACAACATTGAAAATGTTTTGTTGTATTAAAATTGGGATAGTTCATGCAATTCTATGTTGTCAAATATAATTCAATAACAAAATAAATATGAAAAATTATAAGTAAAACAAGTCTGAATTAATTATATATTATATATTAGCGATGTTTTACTTTATAAATAAAAAAAGGGGAATAGTGTACAGCTTTCAGTGATGCTAGGTTTTAGTGTGATGTGTTATACAACGTCTGGGTAAGAAACAGCCAGAGGGCATAAAAACAATCAAGCGAACAAAGAGAAAGCTATAGAAACCGCTAAGATACATATATTAGATAGTATCTGCTTTTTACGAAAATACCCCTTGTTACTGTTTTGCTGATAAAGAGGTGAATATATGGTTTACAAGCTATGTGCTTTTTACACGGTTTATTAATTTTATAAATTATCCATTATTTCATAATGATAGACAAGCCTATTTGTATATAAGTTAGAAAATATACAAAAATTTAATGTTCAAAACCAAGTTTTCACTATTAACTTCTTAAAGAAAATCCATCCTAATTCAGGCATAAGTCTGCAGATCATTTGTTCGTGAAGATTTATGGCCCCGGAAAAACCAGACGGCGTCGTCGTGATGTCAGCCAGATGACATATTAAGAGCTTCTTGATTTAAGTGTATTTAATTCAATTATAAGGTTACCGAAATAAAATTTAACAGAGACAACTTGTTCATTTCTAAATAAATTATATTCAACTTTTTTTCTAAATATCTTAAAATAAACGTAGATCGTTGCATAGGTAGCTGTTCATACTATATATAAGTGAAATAAGATTGTGTTGTTATTAAAGCTATTTTAAAGTATAGATTTTAAATTAAAAGATTTAATGTTCAGTATCGGAATAACTAACAAAAATACCAGGTATGCGTTGAAAAATATAAAGAAATATATCATGATGGATATTTTGATGACACACACTCCTCTGCTGGACTCCATTGCTTAGTTTTAATGAAAACCTCAATTGAATTCGATCAAACGTTTCAGATGTGGATACCACACTAGCAATTAACCTTGTAGTGTGTTCGCGTGTGTTGACAGTCTTAAATGATCGTCGATAAATAGATGATACCACTCGCAAAGATATATGTATATATGTACATCCCAATTATTCCGATAATCAGTCCAATAGGTTCTCAGACAGCGATCTCATGGATATGTTAATTTTTACATAAAAATGTACATGCTTTTATTTTTCTAATTGTGATGATTTTAAGCATACTAAAAATAACTATGTTAATTATAACAATCTCTATAGCATGACAAGCGAAATACACAATGTTAATGGATATACATACAAAATACCTATTAGGCTGCATTGAAAATATAAATTTCCTTAATATGAACCAAAATTTCACTTCGTGTTTTATTTAACACGACGAAGTAATTAATCATGTTTATTCAAAGCACTTTTTCTGTTACTGGCGACCACAACGTCTGTTTAAATTTTATACGAGGGTTATATAACGTTATTTGTGTTTACAGACCTATTTAAATCCTATAGAAATAAATAATTGCTTCAAAGTTTAACGTTGCACGGAGGCACTATGAAGTCAAAGCAATTTGATTATATTTATAAGCTCATCGTTTATATACCTTCAGTTTCCAAAAAAATTGTGAAAAATTATTGAAAAATACAGTTACGAGTAAGATTATACTACCGATATAGTTATATTTTTGAAGCATTTATATTAAATATTCAGCATTATCATCAGACGGTAAACACTCACTGCTGTACATAGGTCCCGCCAAGCGATCTAAGGGAAGAAGAAGGTATTGAACATTGGTTAAAAAAAAGTT
The DNA here is from genome assembly GCA_018246255.1 of Pachliopta kotzebuea. Classification (NCBI taxonomy): domain Eukaryota; kingdom Metazoa; phylum Arthropoda; class Insecta; order Lepidoptera; family Papilionidae; genus Pachliopta; species Pachliopta kotzebuea. The sequence continues at coordinate 6,182 of DWLS01005023.1, read as the reverse complement.
TCTCGTACTCCGAAGCAGCCTTAATAAGTAATTATAATAGATACAAGACGCAATATGCCCGTCTATGACAACTTCGTAAATGCCTATTAACCGGTTGGTTAAACTTACGATTATAATTTGGATTCGAATTACTATATTTAATTACATAAAATTGCAATTCCTTGAAAGTATAGTAATTATAGCAAGTAGACTATAGAGGAGTAGGTTGATAATTGTTAAAATCTCGCCCATTTAAATTTTTATAGCGTTCATTCGTTTATTTAATTATTTGTAATCTGTAAATACCGACGTTAACAATGCTTTACAAAACTGATGGTCACGGAAGGATGGAGGTTACTAATGTTCAGACGTCATAGTGTGCATGTATATACATGTACATCTTTAACAATTCTAGGTCTTCCAGTGTGTTAACTAACTAGATATGAGCAAACGTCGCGCTTAATATCCGCTTTCTGTTCTTCCGCTGGGTAGCAGTCTATAATATATGTATATATATATAAGCATATCGAGTATAGTTGGCTTTTTTTAATTATTTGACGGTAACGCGCTAGCTAATATAACAAAAATATGTGTAAGGAAGCCATAAATCTTTAAACCAAAAATAAAATATAGAGTTTATTTATTACAGCGCCATCTATTGTGAACGACCATAAACTATAGCACGGCAAATTACGAATTCAAAATTTGTGTAGCCAGCCCCAGAGGCATTTCCTTTTTTGCGGGTAATTTCACTGTCTCTTTCATTAAAGGAAAAAGTTAAGTGAAAACGAGAAATTTTTATTTTCTAGTTCTGGTTGTAAAAATAGTTAAGGATTGATGTTTAATAAAAGAAAGGCAAGTTTCTAAAATACTCTGAATAAAAGAAAATGAAAACTTAAAAAATTATATGTCATTAAAGTTTATTTTTTATAATTTATTAACTTGTAATTTCTACTTTTGACCATATAAATTTCTGAAAAATATGTGTGCTCACTATTTTGGTATGTTGGAAAATATATACACTACAAAGATTATTCTGATAATCAGAGGAAATTTTAACATTATAATTGTTGATCGGCCTTAGCGCGTAATCTAACAAATTCTTTTAAGAAAATTTATTTCGATAATAAAGAGGTGTTAATATACAGATGTATGTTATAATAATCAATTACTTATATTAGATTTCAATTAATTAGGTCCACCAAGATGCCGAGAAAAAACATTATTAAATTGTTTAGTTTTATCACTATAATTTATCTAGTTTGATATAGTGCTAGTAATATAGTTTATAGACTATTAGTGCGAGTTCATTATTAGTGTGCCTAGAATCTATCAGCACCACAAGTTAAATTAAAAAAAAACAAGTTTCTTAAGATACTATTTTGTTTCCTGTAGGGTTATCCAAAGTTTCAAGTTTATCAATATATTATTATTATTATAAAATTAATTTGTAATATTTGGTTGAGAATTTCACAAATGTTAAGATTATTACGGTACTTATATATCTTAATGAAATATGCGCGACATTTGCACCAGTATAATGCAAAGTCACTTGCAAAAAATGAATAGGAATCGAACCAAGGACCCTTTTCAACGGGTCACTTAAAAGAATCATATTGGTTGGATCATATGGTAGTTTTGAAACGGTCAAACCATATCGCGTATATTCACCGTGCTATGCCATCTAGTGTACAGCGTGTAAAGCTTATTTAAATTTTTAGTAACATAATGTAGAAATGTTTATACAAAAATATAGTAAACGATTAAATGTAAATTGTTGGTATGCGTTAAATCAGAATTTACTTCATTAAAATATCATACATTGCAATTATTGGCTTATACATGATTTACAATGCAGACGATTTTTTATGAATTTACAATTTAAGAATTTTATGAAAGCTACAAAATTTTATGTTTTGTTTGACGTAAATTTGATTTAGATCAGTATTCGATACTATCTATCGTTTGTTTTAAGGGAACAGTAAACTTAACCTCAAAAATTTGTGCCCCGAAACTGGAATCCCTTAGTTCGTTTGTTGCTGTCCCTATAAAAACGTTTATGTTTGTAATATTAAGCGACATTATGTTAATTCTGTTATAACATACACACTCAACATACAAAATATATTAATAAGGGTTTTAAAATTAGTTGTGTACCTATTCTAGAGAATTATGTTTTTTTTTAAATAAAATTGAATTAATATTTCTTTTTCTTACGAGTAACTTAATTTAATTATTTTTTGTTTGAAAACCGTTTATAGTTATTATATTCATTACGTGTACAAAATAGAGGCAATTAGCCTTTTTAATTTTATAATTTATCCTCCCATAACATTGCAAAAGTGGTTTGAGAATCCCATGTATTAAAACATTGTACTTCTTATTGTGGCCTTATAAATGTATCTTATCACGTGTTCTGTAGTAACATTATGAAAAATAAAAAAGAATTGGAAGCCTGAAATGACAAACAACATAAAACGGAGTAATACGGCAAAAGTAGAAAATATAAAATATAAATAAGTATTGGAAAGGATACATGATTTGCTATTGACTGTTCTCCTTCGGCAGCAAGCTTCGGTCTAGGCTACAAGTATCTTTTAAAATTATCTTAGCACAAATCACCACAAGAGAAACTACTATCTCCACTGACACAGAGAGCGTTTATTTAGGCAATTCCTTATTTCAATTGTTAACAATTTCTTGCGCTTATTTAAATACAAAGTTTAATTATAAAACAGTTACGAAACATTTCACCAAAACCACTTTAATTTAAGCGTAAATCACAAATATATGTAAAACAAATTAACACACTTATATTTTCCGATAAACTGTTAAGCAAAAAAAAAACAAAAGATTTTTTTAATAAATCTTTTTAATTTTTGGTTTGGTGACGTCGCGTCGATATCTAACCAGCCAGTAACAGTAGGTAAAGAAATTTTAACAAAAAGGTTGTAATATTTCATCAAAAACTTTTCAACCATTGAAACTAATACAAGTATATTAGAAAATAATACGATTGAAGAATGTCATTTATATCTTTGTGTTAATATATTTATCTTAATAATAAAAGTACTATTCATTATTGAATTAGATTTAAATTGGTTGGGAATTTTAAAAAGTTACAAAGCAATTAAATTAGTTTTTGGATCATGCTTAATTAACTTAGTTAATTATTCACACTTCATTACCTCTTTTCTGTGTAAAGGAATCGCTTTATAAAGACTTACTTCAGCAGACGATTTTAACAAAACGCTATTCATAATATTCGATATAGAAATGAAAAGACCCATGCCTAATTATCCGTAAGCCATTAACCGGCAGTAAGACAAAATACTTAATACTGAACGTTACAAAATTAAACTATTTTAAAATTACTTTTTATATACAGAAGATAACTGTACCTAACTTCTTGAGTCTCAAAACGTAGAGAATAATGTGTTGCAGTATATGTTATCTTAACTTACCATCGGGTAATATTATAATAAAATTATAATAATCAAACATCATTTTGTTGTAACAATATTAACTTCATCACATTCTACACTTTAACTTCTCAGTAGTCATCACTTAGTACAGAACTATTACATGAAAAAAGATAGTTCTAATTGACAACATTACATAAACACACCCGTAAGAGATTTAGTAGCACTAGTACTTAAAATAGAAAAAGTTTTATTATTAAATAAACAGTGAAAATTAGATAATTATGCAAAACATTACATTTAAGATAAAGATGTTGAGAATATTGAACACAAAAAATATATCTAAACCATACTGTAATTAAAAGTATGGTAATTATCTTTAAACCAAAAACTCGTTCTTATAATACACGAATATAATAATTCACGTGTTCTTTATTTACTATTAGTAGTTGCTAGTTGCATTCGCAACTAAAAGGTAATGAATCATATAAAATTAATAAATTCACAACGTTGTTAATAGAGCTATATATATATATATAAAGTTGCTATAACGAGATACCGTTCTGCACGGACGCACGCCAAGCAAGGAAAGATATTAGTAGGAAGTGAAATACATAAATCAAAAATGTATGTATTTAAATTATGGTGTAGTTGAAAATAAACACGACCTATTTGTAATAATAATTGATGGTGTTCTTGACAAATTGACTAAAATGTAATAACATTAAAAAGTGTTAAAATTTGTGTTAAAATTTTTAACCTACGACAGAGAAAGAGGTTTTTAATTTTTAGAGTATATTTCGTTATAGATAACATAAGTTTTACAATGTTTCACTTCTGCTTGTACCTTTTCCACTGAGATAGTGAACAGCCTTAGTAGATCTATTATAATATTTAACAAATATCCCATGCATAATGTTCAGGAAATGAGAAATTCATTATTATGTGCCTATTAATTTTCTATAAAAATTTCCTGTTTTAAATTGTTATTTTTTATGTTTGGTTCATTATATGTTATGCGTAATAATTTTAAGATATGGTTATTCTAATCTTGTTAATTTTATAAACCATGATTTAATAAATATTAATTATATATAAATTTATTATAATTAATCTGAATGGTGGTAGTTTCCAGAAGTCGTTAATGGTAGTGTGCATATATCACAAAGTCCATGTCTTAAAGACTACTACATCTAGTAAATTTTTTAATGTATTGAGGTAGAACATTTTGTACTTCGGAGCTACATTATGTTGCAATGTTTCCCTTGACTTGTGCCGTATTGTTATAACCAGGAGTATGTATCACTTACGATCAAGTAAACGTCCTACTCGACTCCTCTGTTTTGAAGAACTAAAAAAGGGATACGTGATATTTTATTAAAAAAAAAAAGATTTTCTTTGTTCGACATCATAATAGACTCGGAGCGAATACTCTATGACATTAAGACCGCCTTTAGGAATTAATTACCACGTCTATCACTAAATATTTTTGTTAGGCTAGCCGTTATTATACCCATAACATCACCAATAATGATAAACATAATCTGCTATGGTAATTCAAACAAATTTGAAAAGACGTGTTTTAAAATACCTTATGCACTAAGCGTTAGATTTAAGGAAGAAAATTTGCTTTTATATTGAGAAATACTATTTTCGTAATGGTACTAAAAAAATCTTAGTCAGAAAAATAATGTATTCTACACATAGTTTAACACTGGAAAAAAAGGATGATTCATGTAAATTATTATTTCACGGAAATAAAAAACGAAATAAAAATTCGATGACATTTAACATTTTAATATAATACGGACTATGTATGCTCATTAAAACGCAACCGACCGCTGAAACAATGTATTAAGCAAGGATACACAGTTTTATATCGCAGCGTCTATTTGCATTAATTAGCAGCAACCTTGTGCTTGCAGCAGTTGCAAGTTGTTTAAGATTTTTCCTAAGCAACTTTAGGGAGCGCAGTATACTCTTTTATTAGGTTTGTTGAGTTATATTATTTACAGACTTAATTTTTATTGAGAAACAATTCGCCCACTACATCAACGTCTGTACAGTGTTAAGAAGCACGAAATGCCCTTTCTCTAGACACCAATAAAACAGAGCGTTTAACAAATAAATAACATAAACAAGCTTCATTTTGTTCCCACTGGAACTTCGTACCTTCTTACAAATGTGTAGAATCGAAGCTTTAATCTAATATACCGTTTAAGTGTGGGTTGGCAGATAAAAATTGATTGAAGACAAAGACATTCAAAAAATCGCTTGCGTTTGAACTTGTTTACCAATGTCAAATGCAAATTAATTTCATTTATATTCTAACAATATGTTTGTGATATTTTTCCATTAGAATCGACTATTAGCGAAATAAATATTTATATTTGAGAATGTTGATTTACAAAACCACTGTACCATTACATAATGTATTTTATATTGTACAAACATGCTCAATTTTATGTTGCTAATCCGTACGGTTTCTCTGTTTTATGAAAATTGGTGTGAACTACATACCCTGTTGACAGTAATAGAAGGTATAGTTCAGATCACACTGACAGAGTAATATTTTCGAAATCAAAATCTTCGCTATAAGTACACATTTTTATCTTGCTGGTTGCTCTGTTTTTTGTTTCAATGTTATAATCGTACCAGATTTATTAATAGTTCTAAACTATTTTAGTTATTCGCCGTGTGGTGTCGGCTTTAGAATACAATTTGTCACCACCCCTTCACTGTCCTAGGGAGTCGTAAGAGGCGACTGAGGGAAAACGCACA
>DWLS01005022.1:0-13203 GCA_018246255.1 Pachliopta kotzebuea | reverse complement strand
TGTTTTCTTTTAAAATTTTACACCAAATTCAACACAAATGGCAGACTATATTAGTCTTAAAAACAAACACAAAACACAAAAAAAAAAAATTAATGCAATTTTTTTTTTTTTTTTTTTCCCCCCCCCCAAAAAAAAAAGGCCTGTGATTGTAAAATTACCACGGCAAAAATTGTAAATCTGGTGCACTCAGTAAAACTAAAACATGACTTATATTCTATTTATAAACTATAAATGTTTTACAAGTAAAAAATAATTCAAATCGGAAAAGAAAACTGGTTCAAATTTATAAGCGAGAAAATAGCACAAAAACTTGCTTTTTTAAAATAGTGCCACTGTCTTAACATCATGAAAAAACTAAAAAAAAAACGCTTTTACTAACTAAAGGAAGTGAAATAGAAGGAAAAGAAGAAAGAGTTGGACTGCATGAACGGAAAAAGAATGAGAATAAGATTCGAGGAAATGGGGCAGAAATTTTCAGATGGTTTTAAGGTGAGATCTATATTCTATAATACTTTGGTTAAGTGAACGAAGGAGAATCAATCTCGCAAGTACAATGGGTATTAAGGATTATGTTGTGGAAGAAACAGAAAAGGCGATTGAGCTGCTTCTCATAAACAGAAATATGATTAAAAAAATTAAATCAATCAATATAGCAAATACATAGATTTTACAAATGCTCAAGTTTCATTAGTTGCTCTTCAGTTGCATCTAAAAGGCAGATGTCAGCACAGTCTAGGATGGGGTGGATAACAGACAGTACAGGTAAAATTTTTGTGTATTTGCAACTTGGAAAAACTTTGAAAACATTTTTAAGAATGTATGCTAATATTTATTTTCTTATTTAAATTAGTAATATGTGCTATCCATGACAATTTGGAATGCATAATTATGCCCAAGTTGTTAGCAGTGTCAGAGTAAGAACGGACAGCGTTGTTAATGAGCAATGCGGGAAGTGAGGAAAAATCAAGTGATCTGCGAAAATAAAGACTGCTATTTGTTATAGCTTGCGATTTGTTTGTATTAAGTTCCACGCCAAGGTTTCGAAACCATCTACTTATCCTACATAAATCATCATTTAGTGCATTAATTGCCATACCTGCTTCAAAGCAGAAAAATGGTGATATGACTGCAAGTCTCTGCATTTACATATTATTATATGGTGATTAGATGAAATTAAACCAGTAATATAATTAAAGAAGATCTAGAAGAGTAACGGAGAAAACATGCCACCTTGAGGTACTACCCTAGTCAAATGCATTTATAGAAGGAGGCATCCTCTCGGACACATTGTGAACGGCCTCGAAGATATGAGTTAAACCATACAATTGCAGAAGTAGATTAATTAACGCACTGTAGAATTTTAATAAGAATATCAAAATCGATAAAATTGAGAGCGTTACTAAATTAAAGAAAACAAGGGCAGTTAGATGTTTTTTCAGCAGTTTGCAGTTTGTGTCTATTCCGTAACGAATGTCTTGTGTTATTTTAAGAAAAGCAGATGTGGGGCTCTGCCTCTTGCGGAAACGGGATTGGCAGGGACTTAAAATATTATTATTATTGAAAAATGATGATAGTTAGGTCTGAAAAAGATGTCCTAGAAATCTTTAAAGAAATGGTGGGATTGATATAGGGCGAAAATGAGACGAAGAAGATGGATTCAAAGCTTTAGGAGTGCTATAACATGATCAAGGTTAAGGGAAAATAACTGGATGACAATAAAAATTTAAGGTATATGTGAGAAAAATGGTGAGATAAATTTTTCGTTTTAATTGCACAAGAGGTAATTGAGAGAACTAATTAAATGTTGAGAGATGGAACAAAGCGTTAGTTCTATAGGTGAGTACGATTTTTTAACAAGAGACAAAGACACTGGAGAAATTTAGAAATAATGTAAACGGTAAAACACATAATAATTATTTCTAATCTCTTGGTCGTAATAAATTAAAAAATGATTCAAAGTTCATCGATAGTACGTAAGTTCTGGACTGAGAAATAAGATTTTCCTGTTATCGGTTTTAAACCTAAGCTAGCGGCAGCCGCTTGACATGCTTCTTCCGTAGCCGGCATCTCTGCTGTCCTCGCCATGGCAAAAGCGGTATGATCTTGACAATTTAAGATGCCAATGTAACGATCCACTAACTTCATCCGTACCTCTGTTAGATGTACATGTGGTTTCCTTGATAAAGAATCTGTAATAACAAAAAGGCATGCTGCTGACAAACGATCTTTAAGTAGAAATCACCGCATAAAGTTTTCCTCGGTGCATGTAATTTTCAATGTGTATATTCTTATACTTGTCATCAATCATCTAGTCTTTAGTTAAGAAAATATTCTTTTATTTTCAGGAGTTGTGACTTGGATTCTTTGTTTTTATTTTCAAACCAAAGTGTTTTTTTTTGTGAAATCTTTACGTATTTTCATTATTTTGATATTCTTAAACAGCGTTTACAGCGGGGTAATAAAATTTGTAGAATACTATTATTAAATTACGTGGGGCAATGTTGAGAAGTATTTTCCTACGCGCTAATGAGTAAAACAGCTACGTTCATTAGCACAACATCAAGAAAAGGGGGAAAATATAAAATTCTCCAAGTTTATTATCATTATGAGTCAAGTTGTGGAAGTTAAGAGCGGAAACGGTGCGCGGGTAAGTTCACAGAGGGAAGTGTTATTTGTATGAAGTCTTTATACCAACACGGTTAGTACTTCAGTAGTAACTTCATTGTTCTGAATGTCATAGTAGAGCAAATGTTATAAAATTATACGATCAAATTTGGTTAATAAACCACAATAAAGAACTAGTATTTTATAAGTTATTAGTAAGTATGTCTGTTTTGCTTCGCAGGTAGTAGTAAACAGACCGTAGCAAAACTATAAACTATATTGCAATCGTAGAGCATTTTTTAATGTGACTGACTTTACTTGTTCGAGAATTTTATGAAACTGTCGGCTCTTCTTTAATTTCAATTTCAATAGATTTTTAGCTTGGTTTGAAAGTAATGTACAAAACAACAAAATCTGAAGCATACACATGTAGAATTTAGCTCAAAAATTTAAGATTAACAGGTCCAGTGTATAACGAACACACATGCACACACACACCACTCACGCAAACCCATAGACACCCATACACACCCACCAACACTCACATACAACACACACACTCCACGCATAACTTTTAATAAATCACTAAGACACAGCACCCACACACTCACTACAAATATCTTTAAATGTTACATAAAATTATACTGTAATGTTACCTGCACGAGAGTTGGAGACCTGGTGACCTGTAACACGGGTCTGTTACCTATCACAGGCACCAGCGATCCACAAACATATTGTGAAATATATTAATACCTACAAATATTATCTCTGTAAACCTGTTTTGGTTGTGGTGACAAATAAATATATTTTAACTTTTTTTTTTTATTTATAACCATTTTCAGAAGACTTACACCCTGTGCATTTGGAACCTATTAGTACTCTTAGCGGTGCTTAACTTCAGTACGTATGAGACCTAAATAATCTCCTCAAAAAGTATTTTTTTAAACATGCATAACTCGTTCAAAAATAGGACATGTCCTAGAAATTTTTGTCAAATATAGAACATCAATTACTTCATGTATTGATATATAATTACTTATATGATAAATAGATTAAGAAGAATTATAAAAAAAATAGATATCCATTATAACGCGTACAGCTAACTAAATATACACCACTTTGAGAAGTGACTAGTGACGAGAAATTTAAAATGTTTGTTACGGATAATTCAACTTTTATTGAAGTAAATGCAATTAGAGAGGTTTTTTTTTCTTTTAGGAAATACTTTCAAACCAGAGTCGCTGTCACTACTTTTTTAAATAGGAAATGTATTCAGATATTTTCCAAAATTTTAATTTTACTTATCGATGGACCAACATTATTAGTATTAGGTGACAAATAAAGAGATTTATGGCACTTATTTCTATTAACAGGTGTTGAACTATAAAATTACGATTTTGATTTGCCCTCTAATTCCGATTCACTTCCAGACGAAATTGATTTTTTGCACTTTTTTTTTGTCTAAAAGAACTGATAATTGAACTCATTTATTAATTTTAATACTTAAAAATTCTTATTAGATACTAATATTATCTAAATAAGTAAATTAACGCAGTTCTTAGTACCCAAACGCGCGGCCTCTCTCACGTTATCGAAACTTGAACTGCACTAAAACAGAACATATGCCTCCGCTCTGACTTCTTGCGTCTACGAAGCCTCCGATTCAGGACATATAAAAGATCTCTATTAGCACCGAATGTTTAAATTCACTGTTTAGTGCGTTAGGGACCTCTTCGATCTCCAATTTTTTCCTTTACTATTGAATCAAGTTTGAAATGAGAATCACGTATGTATATGTATTTAACTCTGTGACACATACAAAAATAAAGAAAATATAGCCTCAGAAGGAAAGAATATGATTTTGGAGCCGCGCTGGAAACGTAAGAGTCATTTGAGATCTCCTAACGCAGTAAACGTGTTAAGACAAATAGTACCTGCAGTTATAAACTAATACTTAAATTTACCCTTAGACTTTTGTAACGAATATGTATAAGCTAATAAAATATTTAGTTATCATCGATACTTTTGTCTGCTACGCAATGTTCATTAAAAATTGCTTATAGCAGCAAAAAGCATTGCAGCATAGTAGAGCTAAATATTTAATGTTGAAGACTCTCTTACCTGTATCAGGGTCTTCGCTCTTAACAATAGCTAGAAAATATCCATTACTACCTTTGCCTACCAACAACACTTGAACTCCTGGTCGCGGCTCCATAAACAGCGCCGAATTTTCCCAATCAATATCTAACTGCGGATTAGCAGCCAATACAATGCTTTTAAAAGAGCTAACCTTCTAAAACACAAAATAAAATATAATCATTACGAAAAGGTACTTAATATTAGTTTGAAAAATCTGTATAAAAGCTAATGTTCAAATTATTAATATTTTTTCATATTCCGTAATATGAAATTAACATGTCATATTATTATATAATTATAAAATAATTGTGTATAATGTACTTAATTCAATAAAATTCTTAATTAAATAATTCAAGTGAATTGAACATAACTTTCTGCTGAAGTTTCTAAACTGATTTCGCCACAGCATTATTATTGTGATCAAGTTGTCTAGATTACACATATTTTATATACACATAAAGAATCACGACTTAGTTCGATCTACGACTATACATATTAAGTTGTTGATAACCACTTTGAATAGATTGTGCACATTATATTAAAGAAAATCCTTAAAATACTAACAAAATTGTTTTTTAAACATGACCAGCGGCTATCTAATTTACGTTAATCTTAATCATATCCCAAATTTGACAATAAAACGTAATATTTTAAAAATTTAAGTATAAACCACAAAATAGGCAATTATAACACATTGTGATGATTTCCGATGTATACACCTATGTTACCTACTACAAAATTACAATACAAGCAAATCTGATCTACATTGTATACTTAAACTTAAATAATTAGGAAATTGTACAAAGTCAGTTAATACAAAACAAGTACCCATAGGATATAGACAATGCCTTATGATAAAATACAATGTTTTGCCGTTAATGTTTTTTCTTTTGCGATCTTTTCTTATATAGTATTATATTAGAGTAGCGTTGTCACTTTTGATTAGGTCACGAGGTCCAATAAAGAAAAATAAAAAACTTAACGACAAATTGCTATCTCAGTTTACGTTGTGAGTTTTTTCACAAATGTTCTTGCTTAATTTCCTGCAAATTCTTTTTTATATTTGTGTTAGTTACTAGCAAGTTTTTTGTTTGGTAATATTTATAATAAAGATGAAGGTAATAAGTCCTTGCTTTTTAAATATATTTTTTTAAATATATAAAGCTTAACAATTCTTTTGCCAACTCGATAAATTCTATAATAATTCGGGTAAGCTTTTGTTTAAATGTATGATATATTGTAGTATAAACATAATACATATTAACAAATCATTTACCTTTTGCGACGGTAATGAAAATAGTATTGTGGAAACTTCCATACCCTTCGCCCAAAAGTAAAAAATTCTCCACAGGGAATCGACTACATCGTGAGGGGCAAAATTAGCTCCATCTTCAAACTCTTTGCAGCTGATAGGGCGAAAGCTGGAATTGACTGTTATCTCAACGAGCCCTTTTGCCACCACCGCTCTGAGCAAAACAATTCCAACTATACAGACCAAAGTAAACATTCTCTTGATGCACATTGTTAATCTCACACAAGTGATTGCGTGCATAGACTTATATGGAACGGCGTAAATCATAGACTATACGGGAAACAGAATAAAAATTAAGTTTTATTCCAAAAAAAAATTACTATGAGAGTTTTTTACAAAATAATACCTTGTTTTTATTGTCGCTTACATTAGACACAGGGTTTAATAGTGAAACACAGTATGTAGATTAATAAGTGATTATTCTGTACACATTTGTAACTGTTGAAACCTACGCGAATGTACCAACTTGCCTCGAGGAACGCTTCTATCATTATTGGGATTTATCAACGATGTAAATGGCGACAGTTTGCTGTTGTTGCTGCGTAAACTATTACAACGACTTGTAATATTCGTATAATATTTTACAATAAACGCCAAAGGAAAAAAAAACTTGTAAATATTAGAACTTTTATTACACCACAAGTTTGTTGGCTATTATAACTTTATCATCTTTTAAAATATATATACGTGAGAGAGCTATTACTCAATTGGAAAAAAGAATAAATAATAATTATCTCAATTTAAAAGGGTAATCAAAACACATTTTAACCAGAGAGAGGATTTCTTAATTTAAAATTCAATTTAATCAGCGACATGACAGAATTTGGAACATAACTTATAGTATTTAATTTGCAAAATAGTTTACTACATTAGCTAAAAAATACCAATACCTGGATAAAAACCAGCATCATAGATAACTGATACTTGAAAGTGAATATTCATAAGGGAGTTCATCTACTCTAATAATATTTTAAATATTTATGTTTTTTTTTTACCAACTGCGTCGAACGTAACAACTATTTAGTCAAATTACTTAGATATTTCTTTGTACAATAACATGCTAGAAAATACATAATTTGTTATAAAATTATCGCCGTAAATATTTCTTCTTTAATATTCCATATTAAATTTCAAACAAAACAAAATGTTTTATTGCAGTTGTACTTCTTTCACGCTTTCGATTCTATACGTTTTGTTTAGAAAACCTTTGTTTGTATTGTTGGAATTCGCGCTGGATGGTTTCACAAAGAACATTTAAGAAAGTTGTGTTAAATCTACTTTAAAACAGGATGTAATTAAATAAATATTACAGGATTTAAAATATTTTCATAATCAATTCCTTTTTTATAAGAAAACAGGAATTCTTCTTAACCCTTTCGCCATAATATTATGTAAAACATGCTTCATCATTATGGCCATCTCAATTAATGGAAGTTTACTGCTAGATATAAGTATCTTGTAACTTATTACACAAAACACTGTCTTCCTCTGTCCACCCAGGAGTCTACCAACAAGTGATTCTCCAGTACTTTAAGTCCCCTGCAATTCTGTACACAGTCATGTTTAAATTATATAAATAAGAATTAAGCGTAAGAATATCACGTAGTGGGTAGATGCAAAAGGCATTACATACCGCATTACATAAAGCCTAAATCTAACAGGAGATCTGTAAAGGCCGATGATGATGAATAAATAATAACAAATTTGGTTTGTTAATACTATTTCGCGCAGTCATACAAAAATATAATATTTCTATTTCAGTAACTGTACACTTTGATTTGGCTTAATGAACGCGTACTGATATGTTTTGAGGTCGTTTATACTGATATGACTTGACGATATTGTCTTCGTATTCCGTTCGAATGATATATTGCACACAAATTTATAACCGCTATTATATTGCTTCAGTAGGTAATAAAGAAGTATTTAAAACTAAATTTTCCTCTACAATTGGAAATGACTGAGCTATTGCAGGCGTCTAAGTCCCACATTGCTTACAATGTAAACCCAAAGAATAGGACGAACTGCTTTGTACTCGTTGTTACGGTAAATATGAACTCTTCTTTGACATGGCTCCAACAGGTTATGAGAATTATCTCGCATAAAAAAGTAATAAAGCTGTTCTATTTCTCGTTACTCTCTTCCGAGGTGTATACTGTCCCAGATATTTTATGTATGACAGTAACTTGTAATTACCTCGAAATTGCTTAATAGTAGTTTTTACAATTTTAATTTTTTCGAGAAGTGAGTTCTTATCATTGAATATGTAATGAAAAATAGATATATTAAGTTCGAAATTAGTCTTCGAGAGATGATTATTTGCGTATGGTTCGTTTTTGAATATAGTATTATAAAAAATTACTATCGCACATATTATTCATTTTATAACGAATGTATAGAAAGTACAAGTTATATGTATATAAAATTTCCGTAGGCTTAGTATGTGTTTTTATTGTGCGATAAATAGTATGTAGCGTATGTAACAAAATACGCCATCTGCAGTATGCGCAGCGCACTGGGATTACATAGCCCCAATCATCATCGTAAATTGTATATATTATTCAATATCCACTACAGAACTCTGTAGATTTCTCTTTTTCCAAATGGAATTTGCAGCACTTTCTCAATATTCAATTTCTTTGTTTAAACAACAAAATTGAAATGGAGGAACAGTAATATTGGATATGCACGAATTATTTTAGACTTATTAAAAAGAAACTGTTAACGTTTTAAATGATAAAATTTAATACACAGGAATACTGAAACTAAGGTCACCGACACAATCTCAAAATATTACTAGCCCAACAGGCAATAGGCAGGACACATTGGACGTCGAACTGGTAGAAGAAGAGCCCCGATTTCCTCGAATGACAGCAGCTAACCGGTATATGATATCCTGACTAGCCTATACAAGGATGACTGGCAGTCTAGCAAAGGTCACGGGAATCCACTGGATTCAGGCAGCTGCAGAACCGATCCTTTGTGAGGATCCGTTGGACGGAAGTGCACTGCAGAGCATTCTCTGTAGTGGGCAACATCCGACTTATAACACAAAGCAATTTGGTTCTTATATAATCATCGAGTGAACATTGGTTATTGGCTTAAATTTTATTAAAAAATAATTCGTGTTAGAGATAAAAGTTGCCACGCAGATCTGTTACATCTGAGTGCTTTTATTATTTAACCTTTCACAGCGACTACCGGCTAATCTTTACCAATATTTTTGTTTTACACTTTTATTTTTCTTACTTTTATCTATGTGGGAGTGGGAGAGATGATTCTTAAACACTTTTTTGTAAACACTGCTCGTGTAATTAAAATTAATATAAAACACGTCTTTCTTCGTTTGGTAGCCGACATGCGAGAGAGCGACGTCGTTGCGTCACACGTCAATCTTTTTTCCTCTGTTTTCAAAACTAGCGCTATGCGCTGTTACTAGCCAGTTCTATAACTCGGCCTTCCTGCAACTCAGTCAGAATCATATTTTATTAAATGTTTTCATATTCTTTTCCTGTATCCTTAATGTTTGAGTCCTATCTTTTTTCTTTAACATTTCTCTTTTTTCATTAAATTCTTTCCTTGACTCCTCCAAAAATTTTGTCTAATAACAGTTATTCGCTGCTCCGCTAATTTTAAATTCATCACCGCTACCGTCCGCGTCAATCAATATATCGTCGTAGTAGTCTTTAGAAATATCGTCGTCGTCTTCAAATATTTCATCGTCGTCTTTAAATAAAATATATCATCGTTGTATTTGAAATTAATTAATTCGTAATTTCCTTTCTTCGTTTTTCTGGAAAAGGTTACATCGCCGCTACACCGTTGTGGTTCGTCTTCGTCAGAATTTTTTTTTTTAACTTATGCTTGTTGTCTGGTATACATATTTATCCAGGACGAGAATTTGTAGGTTGGGGGGGATGACTCTGAAATACTTTTTTTGTATACTGCTGCTCATTGAATTAATATTAATATAAAAACAAGTCTTTCTTCGTTTGGTAGCCGACATGCGAGAGAGCGAAGCCGTTGTGTCACATGTCAATATTCTTTGTTCCTTTTTCAAAATTAGCACTATGCGCTGTTACTAACCAGTCCTATATCTATATAAACGAAATCAGTTTTGTTAGCACATGTATATGTATCTGTATCCCTGTTATCTGTAATTTACGGAGCGTCATAGTGAGGTCGTATCTTTATGTCATTTAATGCAATAGTAGGTAGATAAACCAACAAGATAATAAATGTCTGGCGAATTCAAGCCGTATCTTGTTGGTAGCTTGTTTCGTCTGACTTTAAACTGTACTTGAAACAAGAAAATTGAATTTTAACTTAATTTTGAAACTGGGTAAATCGCATATATCAGTTCTGATGAACTGTATCTCGCGCGTATTTAATTAATGTTGTTTTAAGGGTTTAAAGTAACTAACCTGACAGTGAATAGATCTAATTGACTAAAACCGCAAACTTTGCGAATTTACTCGGAAAATGTATTTTATTGTTGAAATGTAATAAGCATGTACATAATCAGTTACAAGAACTTGATTTTACTCTAGAGTACTAAAAGAAATATATTTTCAGGATTATTACTTCCTCTTCAATCTCTTATTTTATTTGTGGCTACCTGCAACGTATTGCATATTTTCTCAGACTGCAATAAGCGATCAATCCATTTCTATGAACTCCATAGACATAGGTCACCTTATGAACTTTAATTAGGTCGTTACATATGAAATTGACGTTTTGTATGAGAGGAAAATAAAGTAAATATTTTTTAATAAAATATATTAGTTAATCAATATATGCACCGTTGTTCTCTATGTACTTTTGCCATCTCATAGGTAGTTAATTGATCCCTTTACTAAAAAAACTATGGGAGCGAGAATCAATAAACTCTTTAATAAACTCTTTAAAGGCGGTTTGAACTACCACATTGGAGTTGAATTTTTTTCCTTGTAAGAAGTTGTTCAAATTCCAGAAAAAAAGGTAATCTGTTGGAGCAAGGTTCGGGGAGTATAGTCGATGTCACACACATTTCAATTGTAGGTCAACTGAGTAGTTGTTTATTGTGCAGCGTATGGTCTTGCGTTGTCGTGAAGCAACAGTGGCCTAGAGCGATTGTCCAATCTCGGTTTAGCAGCTAGTTCCTCGTTCATGAGTTACATTTTCTGGCAATAGTTATCTGCCATAATCGTTTGGCCAGATTTTAGAAAACTATTGTGAACGACACCGGCGCTTATCGCCAAACACTGACAAGTAAATTTTCGGAGTCAACTTTCCTTTAGGGCAGGTTTTGTCAGAGTCCCCAGAGTTTCAGCCATTGCGACAAGCGCTTCTGATTATCATACAGTATCCACTTTTTATCACAAGTAATAATTCGATTTAAAATTCCTTCATTATTGTGTTAGTTGAACAAAGTAACGCAGTAGTCCACGTGTGTTTGCAAGTTCGTTTCACTCAATTCGTGAGTTACACATCGTTCAAGCTTTTTTCCTTTCCCGATTTGCTTCAAGTGGACTAATACAATTTTATCACTTACGCCGTAGCCTGCAGCTATCTCTGAAGTGTTTTGTGATGGATCCGCTTCCACAATAGCCTTTAATTCTTTATTTTCTACTTTGGTTTCCGACCATCGACGGCGTTGGTTCTAAAGTTCGAAATTTTTAGAACGAAAACGTTGAAACCATAAACGTACCGTGCGTTCTTTTGTGACATCAGCGCCGTACACATCATTAATCCTTCGAGGTGTTTCTGCAGCACTGGTGTCACGGTAGAACTCGTGGTCATAAATATACCGATATTTCATATCTACTATGTTGCAGTAATAAATAACGCCAACGAAAAATTAATGAGAAAAACAAATGAATGACTGTTTTTAAAATTCAAATGTACCTGCAAATTTTATATGTTTACACTTCTGGGATTTCTGCTATATCTATGATGATGATGATATTAATTTATCCCTGACGGGAAAGGCAAAGGACTTAAGTCCTTACAGCCAGGTCTTATTCTTGGTAATTATCTGAAAATTTTGGTAGGTTTAAAGGCCGAAGCCACGTCTTCATTGTTCTTGATTGTAAGGCC
Source organism: Pachliopta kotzebuea (assembly GCA_018246255.1). Lineage (NCBI taxonomy): Eukaryota > Metazoa > Arthropoda > Insecta > Lepidoptera > Papilionidae > Pachliopta > Pachliopta kotzebuea. The sequence goes on along the minus strand of DWLS01005022.1, from coordinate 1,070 downwards.
GACGCCATGTCTTATCTTATTATTGACATTTCTTATTATTCTCGGTCATAAGGCCACTTCTTTGATGTTTTGAATTGGTCGAAGCCAAATCCATAAGCAATAATAGTAGAATCCAAATAAAAACCACTTATATTTCCAGATGCCCGTTTCAAATCCTATGTTAAGGTAAAATAAAAAGTATGTGCGTTCGATCCAATTAGTCAATCCTGGGAGTACAATCCAGACGTTTCGACTTTTCTGTTATTATTTACTTAATCCTTTCCATATATAATCCTTGGTCTCCATTGTAACTTAATTTTGATAGAATATTATTCATTAAAACAAAAATTTTTAGTATAATAACAGCTTAGATATTTTCGGCGCGAAACTACGTCCAGAACGCAGCCTCGCGCCGAAAATCTCTGCTATATCTATGTCTGCTTTCGACAATGACAAGTAAAACGTTTACACAATATTATGTACTGTGTATGTATTTTTTAAATTCTTTACTAGATTTTGTCGAAATCTGTCTTTTACTGTTTTTGTACTTTATCGTTACGGTTAACACAATTTATAATTTTTTAAGAGACTTTGCACAGTTTTTAATATAAATATGTAATATGTGTGTATATTTAAGAAAATCCTAAAATTAATTAATGAATTTAAACGTTTCTTTTACTTTTCTATGAATATAGTTTGCCACAATAATTGATTGACAAAGAAAAGACTAATAAGCTTGTGTGACAGTACACCCACCTCTACTACAGAACGGAATCAATTTTCATCTTATTTTAGTATATAAGATTGTCATAAGATTAGCTATGTATGGACAAAAGGCGGGACGTCTGCCATGACGGGGTGCCACCCTCCTCTTAGGAGGACAGAGTCCGTACGACGGGTGCTCTGCGTCCGGTCCTTGAGGCGTGGATGAGCCGAAAGCGCAAACCTCTCACCTTCCGTCTGACACAGGTGCTGACCGGGCACGGTTGCTTCTGTAAGTACCTGTGCCGGACAGTCCACCGAGAGGCCGATGAGCGGTGCCACGATTGTGGAGCTGCGGTGGACTCGGCCCAGCACACCCTCGAGGTGTG
>DWLS01005021.1:0-13205 GCA_018246255.1 Pachliopta kotzebuea | reverse complement strand
TTCCTCGGACTATTGTCGGAGACCTTGTTTGCTTATCAAATACTTGTTTGTTTTTATAATTTTTATCTACTAATAGCTAGATTTATACTTGTCATTGACCCCCTACTTTACGTATTTATTAAATTAGTGTCGATGGTATATTTAATGGGTTATTAAATGTACTTACAAAATGCTATTCAGCGGAGCAACGCACGTTCCTGTCACTCACAGTATCACGCCACCTCGTCGCGCCATATCCGTGCATCCAATACGTTTCAAATTCAACCTTAACGTGGATGTAATAGCATATGCCTTTTTTCACATACAGCCCCACAGCCAATGACTCTCTAGACTGAACCTTATCAAAAAGCAATAAAGATGTTATTGTATCGCATATATAAGTTCATTGTTTCGCAATGGTACTTTGTTTTAATTGAAGTTCAATTAGATTTTGGAGTTAAGCCACGAAGGTCATCGCCACGGCTGCAGCGCTGCTTTCATTTGATATAACTTCTTAAATCTTGTCAACGTACCTTTGGTACGATTCTCCTGATAACAAAGACGTTATTTGCTTAAATGATATGCTGTAAATCTTGACGGGAACGATGGGTAACAGGTGGATCAATGAACTATAATATCTTGTTCGCTATTTTGTATAGTGAATATATATTTAAAACTGAGCTGACAAGTTCTAACAGTTACTGATCCCGTTCCGTTTTAAAAATAGACGATATCTTTATTTTCTGATTAACTAATCTTTTGTGCGAAAGCGTACAGTCTGGCCTCGGGCGATAGTGAAATTAGTGAGAGTCGAAGTGTATGTTTTTTTTGAAAGCGAAACTCATTCCTCGCCGAAGTAATGATGTCACAGTTTACATTCATTTCGCTGGTACCGACGAAGAAACTTGTTTAATGTTAGCTTCTACTTTGAATATAATGTATTTAAACTTAATTCCACTCACTTAAGGTTTACATGTTTTTTAGAGTGTTGTGTTATATCAATTTAATTATATTTAAAAGTTGAGGTATGTTATTTTATTACTTCACCAGTCCAATACTTTTAATGGAAAAATTCAATGAAAAATTTGCACATACTGCTATATATACAATGCTTTTATTAAACTATTTCTTGTTATTAATATGACATGTTGTTTACTAAAAACAGAATGATAAGTATAACTGATTTAATATTGCAATGGCTAATTGCCCTTGTGTTTGTAATAATGTCCCTGATTGATTCCGGGGCCATATCTGGTCACATTGGTTAGTGGGAGGGTTTTTCGAAACCACCTCACAAGTTATCACACATATCTTTTATCATATCAGTATTGCTGTGGTCTGTTTAATAACAAACAGAAGTTTAGTTTTATCTTAATTTACTATCAAAGTTAACACATCATCATCCAGTGGTGGTCCACTGCTGGACATAGACATCTCCCAAGGAACGCCACTTAGTGCAGTCTTTTTATTGATTTTTTTTATGCGACAAGAGTAATGTATTCACCTGATGCTAAGTGATACACGTACCTATAACAACGTGATGCTGATTAAGATTGTATACACAGCGCCACATTGAGCTCGTCGCCGTGGACCTAAAGAGTTTTGTTATCCCAGTAATTGCACTAGCATACAATAACCTTCTAACCGGAACACAGTAATGTTTGCATATTTCTATTTGGCGGCAGTCTTCCAAGTAAACATGAAGTAAAATTATGTAGAAAAAAATCTGTCTATTTATTATATAAAATAGCTATGTATAAATACGGTATAACGCTAGACATTGTCTGTCGTATAATCTGTTGTCCAAAATCGCTTTATTTATAGTCGTTCTAATCTAAGGTCAAAGGATTAGTTCCGCTGTTTCAATGTTGTGAACTTGCATATTAGTGGGTCACGAGAATTTTAGTGATATATTAGTTATAAAAAAATAATTACGTCGCTGTGGGCATAGCGTGTCTTTCCGTATAACATTAAAATACCACCGCATCGCTGTTTATGGTTGACAGTAAGTAGTGTGCAAATACAATATTGGTTTTGGTTAAAAGTGCAATATAATTTATCACCAAGTGAACGAACTACTTCTCGTTGATAAGTTCATAATTATTTTGGTCCCGTCCTTACCCAATTATTTTTAACCATCCATTGTTACAAAAAATATCGAGTAATCTTTAGTAGTCGTACCAACTTAAATAACACTAGTAAACCAAATGTATCAATCAGTATTACTACATAATTTCTTGTTTTTTTTTTTCGGATGAAGTTTTTGCTTTCGGCCACTATTATGGCCGCGAAAGCTTCATCAGACCCTGAGCTCGCGGATCCGGACTCCGCGAGCTGAAAAGTATTTATGTATATACATATATAAATTATATAGTATAAGGGAGAGGAGGGAGTCGAGGGAAGACGATTTAGGGAAGGAGGAAGAGATGGGAAATTAATTTCTTGTTGTGTGATCTCTATTTAGATATAGATTTATACGAGATTTTTTTTTTATTTTACTTTATGAAAAAAAATATAATGATGTTCGGTTAAAAAATATTATTAGTTGCGAGATGTGTTTTATAAATTCGTGTACTAAGTCATCTTATTTTTGTTGACGTTAAACAAAAATAAGTAGATTTTAAAAAAAAAATTATGATTTGATTGTAAAAAATATTAAAATAATATTATATAACTTTATGCCTCATGTCTCGAGGCAACGAGTGCAATATGGTGCAGTTGTATACCATTTTAACCAGTGCAGTGTTATTATGTTAGTCTCGTCGCCTTGTCGATAAAAAATAGAGTCGATTATTCTGCTTCTATACAAAGGAACGAATCCACAACTGCGTATATAATTGGAACAAAAAATCCACACATCCTACATCGCTTATTTCCGCTATCACGACTTTCACATGTCTGGTCACATCACGATTGGCATTCACAGCATGCACGTGTAGACAGTTGTGTTTAGGAGTGTAACAAGTAACCAACAAAAAATTTAATGAGAACGTTTTGATTTCCAGCTAGCCCGCCTCGGGTACTACAAGCTGGCGGCCGCGGTGCAGCACAACGACACGGAGCAGCGTCCTCGCAACGGTCTCCACTCCCATCAGAAGGAGATAAAGTACGTACATAGTGGGTCAAATTCACCATGCCACAGATTTACACGGCTTAAATCTTACAGGATCGATTGAGATCACTAATGATCTGTTGATCAATATAATCTGTATTAACTTGGTATAATCATAAACCTTCTTAGAACGAGTAATATAATTTTGATTTACAAATGAATATTTCTTATTTGAAAAACTTTAGCCGGCGTCATCCATAACAACTTTTAGATTTTGTATTGTTTACATTGGAAAGTAATTACTTTTATAAGTAAACAAAAATAGGGTCTTTGTTTGTCATATCATATTAGTTTGCTTCTTAATGTACGTTAAATATTATGAAAATCAAAAAATTTTTTTTTAGTAATTTTTTTCGGGTAATCTATGAAACAGTGGATCCTTTTGTGACGAGATTGTGTAGGATACCGTTTTTCAGAAGATATTTTATTTATGTACCCTTTAGATCCCTACCCTAGAGATACATTAATTTTAAAACATGGGAAATAGTGTGAAATTTCTAGGTACTAATATACGTCCTAAATTTTCTGGTATGCATGATAATGTATGCTGTTATGCCGTGGCCGGTAGTAAATTCCAGTAGTATGATAGGAATTTACATCTCCAAGGTTACCTTATATTGAACATGTACATTCGTAATTGCTACGTACGTTTCATTCATCCGTGTATTAATTAAAATGATTATTCATACGTTTCGTAGTAAGAAAAGAAATGATTTAATGATTGTACTGCTAAATACAATTTGCGAGGGATTATGTTAGAAGTTTGTTCATGCTTTTCCATTAAGATAAGCTGCTACATACTACAATTTCATACAAACTACTTTCAAACTATTTTTTTTCCATACTAAAATCTAAAAAAAAAGCTAAACTATTACGTATAATGTCGTTTTATGTGTTAACTCAAATCTTCCAAATTTATAACGCTATGGTATGTATTAAAATTTGACTTAAGCGACATAGTTACATCTTTATTTTTGAATATTTCAGAAATAAAACAGTCCAAATGGATACTGACAGTTTGGTGCTTTGGAGGCGGCCACTGACCACATTAGAATATTTTTTTAGAGAACTTCTCATATTGATCTCTACAGGACTACAAAGGTAACCTTTGCTTTTTATATTATTTCATATTTTGTATATAGATCATTGCTTTTCGTATTTAAATAAAATACAAATAATGTTTTCGTATATCCAGTATTACAATATCCACCTGATGGTAAGTGATACTATCGCCTATTTACAATGTGACCGGAGTACCCGCTTCGATGATATATACTAATACTATCTTTATAGACAAGGTTCTATTACTAGGCACGTTAACATTTTTTGATGACAGTATGTTTCCTGTAAACTGTCTTAATCTAATTTTTCTGTAAAAAATTGCAGAACAACAACATCGCAAAACATTTTGACCATTATTAAATTACATAATTAACTGCTTAATTAAGTATAGCAATTTCCATTTAATTTTTTTCAGGTTGCTAGCCTACAAGGTACTGGCGTTAGTGATAATTTTATTGAGTATCGGCACTGTGACATCATATTATATCAGTGGACCACACCAACCTTATGTGCAGGTAATTCTATTTGGAATTTTAAAATTTTTTTGAACTATATTTCATTTTATTCAATCATCTATTACTACAAGTACACTTGTGCAAAAATTTGTAGACTTTGTAGATCACTTTTTGTTCATAAAAATGTACTACTGATCCTCAGGTATTTTTAATGCGGATATAAATTACGTTTTACATTTACAAACGAGGTGGAATATTTCTTAGTAGACACTAATTTCTCTTATTCTACAAATATGTAGCTTCTTTAGGACTAACATGGCCATAATTCGTAATTCTCGCCCTGTAATGTAATCCCAATTGATCTTATCAATGTTAGATTTCATATAAACGGGAAAAGTAAAAAAATTAGGTAATTTTTTATGTTATATAACTATACGTGTATATTATATGTACTATGTATCTAATGTAAATTTTTTCTCCAGCTTGTGGTCATAAAGTTGGCATGGTGGGGCTGGTGGGTGGTGCTCGGCGTGTGCAGCTCAGTAGGTCTAGGTACTGGGCTTCATACCTTCCTTCTTTACCTCGGTCCGCACATTGCAAGGGTCACCCTGGCTGCGTATGAATGCGGTTCCCTCGATTTCCCTGAGCCGCCGTACCCTAACGAGTAAGTTGAGATTTCTTTTTAAAGATTACTTAGTAACAATAAAATAGGTTTTCAAAGATCTTTTTCATATCCTTTGTTACTATCTGACAAAAATGTATTCTAATTACTATATTTCGTGAGATGGTACTTTATGATCTTGAAAATTTCAATTGAAGTATTTATTAGCCTCACAAAGTTTCAAAACGAGAAATACGACAGAAAAAAAAGTTAAAATAACGACGGCGTACGCAATATTAAGCTGATACGCCTCATAAGAATGTCATGTTAGTTATCATGTTTACACAAAGCTCTTCGCTTTGGGACATAAAATGTAAATTCAATTAACTATTTAATTGTTTTTGCTACGGCTCCTTCGTAACCAGAACAATAATATTTACACATTAATACTTAGCAGCAAACAGTTCACTAAACTGTAGTTTATTTCGACTACAGTATTATATGCCCAACGGAGACGGTGACGGCTGGTGCCGTTACGGTGTGGAGCATAATGTCGAAGGTCCGCATAGAATCGATGCTGTGGGGTGTAGGTACGGCTCTGGGGGAACTGCCGCCGTATTTCATGGCGCGAGCGGCACGCCTTTCCGGTGGCACCCTTGCCGAAGTCACCGAAATAGATTCAGATGATACGAGAACAGGAAGGTGAGCGATTTAAAATTTTATTCCCTAACTATTTTTATCTACATAGGCTAGGTCATATCGCGTGACGATGAAACACATTGAAATCATTATGAATTAAATTCAGGGCAAAAGTGATGGTGCAGAAGTTGGTGCAACGTGTGGGTTTTGCGGGCATACTGGCCTGCGCGTCTATACCCAACCCTCTGTTTGACCTGGCAGGCTTGACCTGTGGGCATTTCCTGGTACCCTTCTGGACTTTTTTTGGTGCCACTGTATTAGGAAAAGCTGTAATCAAGATGCACATACAGAAGATGTTTGTCATTATAGCCTTCAATGAAACTTTGGTTGGGTGAGAGTTTTTCGTTTATTAAAATTTGTATTCCTTGCTCAATATAAAGTAGAATATAAATCCTTTTTTTAAATTTGTCGTTTCACGGTAAAAGTAAGTGCAGTGATGGTTCCTCGGCTAGATAATTAAAACACCATTACTCATGTGATACATAAATAGACCTACATTCTGAGCCAAAAGGCTTAGACACTTGTCTACAGAGGTAGTATACAATGACTAGTAGAGACAGAATATGATGAATTTTTCTTTGTTATATTAACAGTTATACTCAAATTTCAGGCAAGTGCTGTCGTGGGTGGAAAGGATACCGTACATTGGTCCTAAACTAGAGGCTCCGTTATTGGAGTTTCTGCGTAATCAAAAGTCGCGCCTACACAAAAGAGACTCCTCGTCCTCACTGCCGGAGAACCAGGGTTCTGTCCTTTCGAGCCTTCTGGAGAAATTCGTCCTGGCAATGGTGTTATATTTCGTAGTGTCCATAGTTAATGCACTTGCGCAGAACTACAGCAAGCGGGTTGGCAAGAAAAAGGGCAAGAAGCGGGAATAGGGAATAAAAACGCCGGGCGATGCTATTGGTAGAGTCGGTGAGTAATCTTTTTTGAAACAACAGAATGAAATCACGATTTATTTATTTTTTGTTGTCTGAACTGAATTGACATGCAAGTTTCTCTTTTGAACGTAAATGTTACGCTCATTCATAACAATTTGGCGCTAGTTACGATGACATAAACTACATTACATAGTGTTAATTACCTAAGAATGCATATGTGGTAAGGTTTTCATTACTCTTTTTTCGGTTGTTTCATTTATTTATACACCCTTAGGACTAGAATAGTATTGCTTGCACGCTACAACGACAGACGACGATTATAACTTTGGTAGCAGAGGTAGACGCTGTGATCATACCTAACAAGACCACTACTATTAGTGGCCGCTTGTTGGACACTGTCTAGTAAATAAAGTTCGACAAATAAAAAACTAGTATAAGTTATTAATAATCATGTCTTTTATTACACAGCACGGCGGCGTCCGGAGATATTGCGTCGATGTAGGTAGCATCAACATACCTCTGTAGTAACACATGATAACTTTGGTATCCAGCCCAGGGTGTCGAAAACCAGATAGGGTGTATATCCCACATTGAGGACTGATTATGGGCTTTTAATAGGTACATTTGTTATTGTGCTGTTGTGTGCAAAGACTTACACAGATAAAATAAAATGCGAGCCACTGATTTCACCACGCAAATGTACATGTCAAGACCTATGTTAATTAGTTAAATTGTTTATGCATTATTAATAAACAATAGATATTAATAAAAAACGACATTGCTTTGTAACTTGTCTACAAAATTACTAAGAAAAGAAAGATTTATGTCTATAACAAAATGTGATGTTAAACTGCATGTCTTTGGATTTTTTTAATTATGTCTTCATGTTTATCTTATTTACTTGTATAATTCTTTGAATTTGCTCATGTCAAATTATTATGACTGTTTAATTTTTTTACATCACAGGTGATGTAGCCCACCTGATGGTAATCAGTTACCATAGCTAATAGACGCATATAGAACTAGAAACAGTATTGTCAATCTTACCACAACTACTCATATTAAAAAAAAAAATAAGAATACCTACATGAATAAATAACATTTTTAAATAAATATGGTTTTGAGGCAAGAAAAAAAAACTAGAAAATATTGAATATCAGTGTTTATTTCATTGTTTAAAGAATTTACATAATTTCATCCATAAGCAATAGATACAGTGATAATTATTTTCATATTTAATAAAAAACAAATCTTATGAAATAATTACAACTAGAAATATTACCCTAGATAAACCATATATAAATAAGACCTCACATGACATAAGCAACACTGAGAAGTAAAAATTGTAACTTTTCAAATTATTGTTAGCTTTGTTTACAGAGTGTAGTGTGGCAAATATCTGTTGCCTATATGGCTTTTACGTACCGAACAAATGACCAGCTATAGCGCGACCAAACATGTCTTGCCCACTTTAATTATAGATATTAAGATTAAGACCCTTAAAAAAATTCTTTATAATAGTGCACATTTGGTGTTTCATACACTTATTGTAGAAAATTTAATACTTGCTGTCGGAGCACCTTCCACATTTCTGTATTTAAACCCATGGTTTTCTGAAAATGATGACTCTTGTTTATAGTTGTTGTTTTTTAATAATTTTTGCCTTTTTTTCCATCCCTATATTTTATGCACTTACATTATCAGCAGTCCTTATATTTTAGTGTAGTATTTCTTTTCGCCATGTATATCTTGTTACCGTATAAAGCTATGAAAAAAATAACACATTCATTAACCTTAGTATAGGACTGATATTAATTTCACTTTATAATTATTTCACTAAAGCCACAAAATTGTTTAAAAATATTAAAAAAACTGCGTAATTGATTTGGCGTGTATTGCTCATTTTAAGCTAAATATAAATCATGCAATGCATCATCTGCTAACATTTATTGTTTAAAAAAAATCTTTAAAAAAATTTTTCATTACAATATTTCAATACAATTTAAAACTAAGTTCAGTATAGGGTGTCATCGTTAAAAATAGTTATTAAAAAAATGTTTTATATTGTTCTCATTTTAGTTTATTATAATGTTTCAAAATGGGTACGGTACACACTTTATGTATTTACAACATAAAATACATAGTGTTATTAAAACGGTACGTTTTTATAACCGTATATATTTAAATCTATCGTTTTTCTGCGAAGACGTGCCAAAAACGAGAAGGAACTTGTTACCGTTAAATAGGTAAAAAATGATATAGGTAGTTTTAAACTTATTGAGGTAAGGACTGCCTTAAATGTTTATTTAAATAATAGATTCTTTTTAATTGTGATTTCTCCAAAAATATTTTGGTGCTGTTCCTATTTTGTTCTGACACAGTTTATATAAGTGAAAGCTTATCTAGTCTAGAAGAATTTTAAATATTATGTATTTATTTGAACATATGAATTATTTCACATACTTTTATTTTGTTTTATACACTTGTAATTTTTTCCAACAATAATTGTATTACCAAGTAAAGGATATACGTAAATTTAAAGTTAAAACCTCATCTCTTCATTATTAGACAGCATCAGCTCTTTTTGTTTAACAAAATTTGTTTTTATTCTTGCAAATTTGGCAAATTGTGCATTACATACAAATGTACTTTTAGTGACTATGTAGATAAGACGTGTATCACGCATAGTATTTTATTAAGTATCAATGTTATTTTGTAAGAGCGCATAAAAGACATTTTAACGTCGGAACATGTAAGTAGCTGATATGAGATCAATGTATTTATCGTAGTTAGAATCCAGTATTATATTATTTTATTTCCTAACAATTATTTATTACATTGCATTCCTTCACAGTTACAACTATTTATAAATTTTGAGTCATTAAGACGTAGCAGCACCCATCATATGCATATTTTTACAAATTTTGTATATATGTAGTAATAATTTTCTCACTGCGTTGGAATAGCCAATTGTTGCATATAATGTTCTTTAATAGTAAACGGGCTGTTTGAACATTCCACGTTTTTTTGTATTCTCTTAACTATTAACTTATATTTTAACATTGGCACTTCGTCCATACAGTAATAATACTGAGCAATTATTCACTTATTATAGTTTATACGTTACAAATTAAGAATTTGATTACTATATACAAATTTTGATTTTATATTTTCTAATAGATACCTATAAGATGAATATATTTATTTAAACTATTTTCAAAACTTAGTCAACAAAATTTATTAGAGTTGTCTTTAATGATAATGAGATAAATCAGTCACCATAAAGCGTGATATTCATTATTTTGTTATTTAACGCTCAAAATAAAGTGTAACAATTTTTATTTAAATATTATAGAGGTTTCGTTACAGTTAACCCTCAGGAGTGTTTATTCTTAAAATTTTCTTTTATAAGTGGACACGTTCGCAAGTAACATGTTCGTATTAGATAATAAGGTTTTAATAGTCACGTGGAGTGGTACATTTGGTACAAAAAAGTTATGTTAATAGTTTTATAAATTAGGGATTACTAATACCCTTGAAACAATAAATGAGTGGTTACAAAAAAGTCTTTTATTTTAAAAAAAGGAGTACTCATTACCTCGTACCAAAATAAGAAACGTCAGTAAAATTACGATATTGGAGTTTTGATTGTTGTGTAATGTATTCTTCTCATGTTATTATCTTTAAATGAAAACGATGTACTTCTGTATTAGTATATTGTTTAAAATTAATCTATCGTTTATTAGGTGTAAAATAGTAGAAGATTTATTGTCACTATCATCAACTGATAGACGTCCACTGCCGGACATAAGCTTCTCTAAAGAAAGTAGGAATTACAAATTTAATAAAAATAGTCACGTGTAGGAATTATCATGTCCTAATTTATTATATATTTAAAATAGTGCTCAAAAAATTGCACGTATTATATATTAACACTATGCAGACCGGCGACACCACAGTGTTGTCGTGCGCGAACTAGCGGCCGACGTCAGCAACAACACTTTAGTATCTTTTGAATTCTGTTGATATTTCGTTTAGGTAACAATAAGTTATACTCAACAAATTTTTAATTTTTATAAGTACTTGTGCCCCTTTATTATGGCAACACCAACTAGTACTTATTTCCGAAACGAATAAAAGAAAACGAAGAAACTGTTATGTATGTTCTAAAAGCAAAAAAAGAAGCCTAACAAAGTTAATGTTGGAGTTGCGTTACATCTTAGAGACTGCTTTGCTGCATACCATATGAAAGAGAAATACTAAGTTAATAAACAAAATGCAAATAAACAAATATATAAAACAGACAAATTTTGTATTTATTTACTTATGTATGTCTTAGAAATTTCATAAAAGTAGAGGAACAAGGTTGAGAACTTATGAGAACTAACGATGAGATTAGTAAAAATTCATAATCTCCCGATAATGTCAAAAACGGCCGGCGATAAGTCAAATAATCAGGATTAATACTATCGGCGCCAAGCGAATAAATATTTACAAGACGCGCGGACGGCATAGTGATAAATAATAAAAATGGTCAACTTCATTTAGATTTAAGAATTAATCGTAAATATAGTAAACTGGTTACGTTGGTATATGTAAAGAAACCGCCAACCAACCGACCTTCGCTAGTCGGAGAGACATGTAAGATTATAGAAAGATTTACAGGCAAATAAAGATAGCATTTTCTCCAAAAGACCGTTCGTTAACGATTTTTAAGGCATGACGAAATAGTGAAAGTTTAATCAAATTGAGGATCGTGGTATTTTAAGTATAATGAACAATAAACTGTAGTCTGAGCGAATTTCCTAAACTATATAATCTACAGTGCCTGCGTTATGTCAAAGTCACTTTGACATTGGCGTTACATTTAAGTTTAATATCGAATAGTTATTGTTGAAATATCATATTGTAAAATAATAGTGCAAGGAAAATGTTAAGGCGACTACCTCCCTTATTAATACAATGTAGAAATATTAAGCATACGGTTAATATAAAATGGGTACGTCCGGAGAAAATACCTGTTTATAAACCTGAAAAATCTGGAGATTTGGAAACACTTCCTCCCATTCCTGATTCAGCTTTGGGTCAAGATTATGCGTTAACCGAAGAAATAAAAGAGTAAGTTTCTAATATATCGGTATTATACGTAAATTACAAAAACAGAATTTAAACATTATGTACGCCTATTCTCATTAAGAGATTCTAACCTATAGGCAAAGTTTGTAGAACTATTTTATTTGTGAATACAAAGGTATAGACTATAGTTTGCTTTACATGACTATTTAGTGCAGTGAATAATTAAAAAAAATGTTGTGGATGATAAATAGCTTTAATTAATGAGATGTTGTAATTTCTTTGTGGCTTAACCTAATTTATTGGTAAGGATATTAAAGTTCTTGGCTAGTAATTACATAAAATGTTTTTAATTATATAAAATTATATAAAACATACAGGTATTTTAAAAATATCTGTTATTTTGTAGATTATCTTTTTAGAATTCTGTGGTATATTAACAGGCATTTTAAAACTTTTAATATTATCGTTAGTGCTTCAGAAGCAGTCAAGAAGATATTCTCAATAGCCCATCTTGGAAGAAAGGAATATAATACTTTAGTAAAAGCATACTACATGGATAAAGTTAAAAGTCATCAGTATGATGAAAATAGTTCCGAAACTCGGAGTAAGTATAATTTGTTACAGCATAAATGTAATATGTTAAAGATATAATTTTTTTTTATTTTAATAATGCTAAACTCAATAGTTGACATGTTGGATTGAATCATACATCTTTTGTTTTATATCCATTACTTAAACTAGCTTTGAATATTTGCTCTCAGGCAACAGAGATTAACCACTAGAGTATGTAGCTTATTGAAAGGAAAATTGTACAAAATGTAACAAAACATAAATGTGTCAAAAAATTGTCTATATTGGATGTGGGTATTACTAACACTATTTGCATAGTCAACATAAACAGAATCTATTAACATTATGATTACGTGTAAACTTACTTCCGTTCTGGATTTTTTAGTTCATTCCACAAGTTATGGATAGGCAAGTATTTTTTTAAGATTACCTTTGAATTTAATGCAATTTAAGACTCTTCACAAAGTTTAGTAAAGATGTGTATATAGAATAATATAGCAAAAGATATTTTCAGTTGCTAGAATAACTGGTCAAATAAGATGTCTACAGGATACAATGGATAAAGATCCAAAGAATAAGGTGGCTAAAGTAAGTTTATATGTTTTGACAATATGAAATTGTTCTCATGCATACCTTAATTATTAAAATAAACATTGCTTTAAAAAAAAATCAATCACTGACCCAGTGACACAAACAATCAATGTGTGTTACCAGTGATGACTTACGGCTCTGAGACGTGGTGCTTCACAAAAGACCTTTTCAGGAGGCTC
>DWLS01005020.1:0-13205 GCA_018246255.1 Pachliopta kotzebuea | reverse complement strand
GGTGTCCGGGAAGGAGCAGCTGGAGAGAAGCACGTTAAAAATGGTGACGAGCAAGTAAATGATGTCGGCCGGAAGGATCTTGAACACTCTGTTCGAGATGCCGTCGAGTCCCTGGGCGGATTTGGTTTTTAGGCCACGGATGGTATCCGTGACCTCGCTCACTGTGATCGGATCTAGGGGCGGGAAACATGCTTAAAATAGGTTACGTTATGTATATTTAAATTTTCCATAAAACTCACCTGCAATCAGAGTCCACTTCGAATACGGAGAGGCAGATGGTGCACTTCTCGTCTTGGTGGTGAGGCGCGGGGCGCGCGTACGCATGTCGATACGTATTGCGCTCTATGACGGCGCGCGACGCGCCGCGGGATGAGCGCACCGCTTCCGAAGCGGACGCAGCGCGCAACATCGCCGCCATGTGCGCAGCCAGCGACAGGGACGCACCCTACAACATATTTCATCATCATGATCACCCGAGAAACGCATACTGCTGGATATAGGCCTTCCTCAGAGATCTATAAGCCAATCCAGATCCTGCATTGTCTGCATCCAGCGGTTTCCTGCGACTTTTACCAGATCGTCGGTTTATCTTGTGGGAGCCTACAAGCACTGCATTTACCGGCATGCGGCTTTCACTCTTGGACACTACTGCGCCAATCTTTCGAGCAAAGTGTCCTGCCTAATGTCACTCAATTCTAGCAAAGTTTTAGGGCTACGGAAAAAAAGAGGTCAGATCTGGACAAAACAGGTAATAGAAAGGCGAAGTTAACTCTTCCTTTATTTTAACTGTCTCCCTCCTGCATTGGCTGCGCTTGCCATGTAACACAAAGAATACTAGTTGGACAATATATTGAGTTAGTTGATGGAAGGGTTTTTGCAAAACAGTCATGCTAGCTAGCATTCATTATCATTATCATCAGCCTGCGACTGTTCTCCACTACTGGACCTGGGCCTCTCTTTATCTCCGCGCTATTATTACTACAACATAAAACTGCAACTATATTATCTTTGATTGCTATAAATTTTTTAAAATATTTGATAAAGCACATAGTTAATAGACATTTATATGCTTTCCTAAGGCACACATTGACAATTTTAAATAAGAAAGGGGTTACTAAATATTTGATAATTTTTATTTTATCCATTGTGATTGCATATAAAATAAATGTCTATTTAAGCTATAAAAGTACTTTGATTAGATATTTTAGTGCTAAATTCACTTGATAGAGAGATACTTGTTCTCCTTTTATCTAGACTATCAACACAACTTCAAAATGATACTACAAAATACTATATACATTCAATATAAATTACCATTACCGAAGGTTGAATAGATATATGCAGCTGTGACGGATTCATCTGTAGGTGATGATGCATATGATGATGAACATTTTGACCATCACTGAAAGAGAATTAAGATAAGATAAAATTATATAACACTTCTAAAACCAAGTAAAATGCGCTCAATAAAAATATTTGTTAAATGAAACTTACAGCATGACAGGCATTTGTCCACCATCATTTTGTTCAAAGTGATCTGGGAACTGAAAAAGAAATTGTGTTATCAAATTCCGTTTATTGGAACACACTATTCATTACTGTAAAATAAAAGTTACAAAAAAATACAAAAGGATCAACAGTATTTCAAGAGACAAATTGTTGCTTTAGACAGAAGAAAAACAAGTAGTTAAATGATTTACTAGCATTAAAGTAATAGAATAATGTCATCAGTGGTTAATTTTATAAAACTACTTTCATACATAATTAAATGTAAAACTGGTTTTATAAACCCATAGAGAAAAATATTTCTACTGTTTTAAATACAAACAAAAATAAATATAGCAACAAAGCCTTACAGACAAAATAATAATAGGCAGCTGGCGGTATATCTCTGTCTCTGTTGCTGGAGATTGTGTAGGTTGGTACTATTGTAGCCTCTATGACAGCCAAACTATTGTATGCAAACATTAAACTCACAGATAGGTAGGTGGTAGGCCGAGGTGATGCAGTGTAAGTTGGTGGATACTCATTTAGTCCTGAACCCAATCCCCCGGTCATTTCTCCCATCATGCTCCTCCTCTGCACTTCCTAAAAGTAACAATTTATTATGCTGATAATAATTAAAAAGTTTAACTTAACATTCAAACTGAAATGTTTGTGTTTTATGTACTGATATTTTTGTTTTGTATGCGTACCAGCATATGTTGCTGTCGTTGCCAGAGACGTTCATGCACAAGATACGGCGGCGGTACAGGCATTGCGTTACGGCGTCGTTCTCCAACTGTTAAATATAAAAGAGAATAATTATCACATTAAATATTTATTTTAAAGGGTTTGAGATTAAAGAAAATGAAACAAATCGCGTTTCTATATAATTTCCTTATCTATTCTCTCCTGTTTGTGTAATGGTCGATAGTTATCCCATTACTTTATGTGGAGTACAGACACATACACAGACTCTGCATACTATGGCATCTGGTCTTTATGCTGTATACTACACAAAAATACGAATAGATAAAGAGAAAAATTTAAATATATAGATTATTTTTTTCCAATCAACCACTACAAGAATTTGTCAATCAACCGTTCTCGGTCTGTCTCTTTTCCTGTGTTTACCAATATGCTATATGACGGTATGAAATTTTTTGTAATTATTTGCTTTAAATGCATTAAATGAGGGTTCTTTAATAACAATTAATATATCCAAAAACACAAAAATATGTTTGGCTTTTTGTTTCTCGCTCCTCATATTGGGAAACGATCCGGATTGTCTAATATCATGATGACGTCATACGCGCATAAACTTGTCGTTCTGTTCTCAGGTGTTTTGGCGTTTTTAGAAGGTTTTTAACGGTATTTGGAGCGATTAGTGATATTTTTGGTTTTCTTTGTTTGTTTACTTTTCACGAATTTTCTGATTTTTCGGCAAATTTATAAACAGTTTTGATACAGCACACCACTTGTAAAACATTTTATTAGATAAACAACAACAAATTACAAATAAACACAAACCCATTTGCGGAACCGGGAATCCTTTACACGCTTGTGATATCACTTACTAAGTGCGACACCATATTGCTGAATAAAGCGTTTCGGCGGCTTATTTGAATTTAAATATTTTAATTGCATGCTTTTTACGAACTTACTTTTTGCTTTTTTTAAGTATTTAAAAAAAAACTTTCGGTGAACTTCTTAACCGCAAACAAGTAATTCAAGATAAAAATTATAAATCTGTCAAATAACCTATTCCGAAGTATCATCTCATTCTCTTACAAATGATCCTAAAACTTTCACTTTTACTGTGTGTGAACCTACAATAGATTTTTTTTACTCTTTGTTTCAATTTACGAAACTTATGTTACAAGGTGTCATAGTAGTATTTGACAGATAGAACATTACACAGCCTGGCAGGAGTCGGCCATGTCAACTATACAATAAATATTACACAAGGCTACAATTAAATAGGTTTTGATGCAGTCACGCATTCTGTGTGTGTCTAATTTTGCAGGTTTGTTGGACCTAATCATTAACGCGTACAGATTTTTCCAAGCAGATGTTTTCAGTATTTATGAATTGTTGTTACAGGTATTACTTTTTATCTGCAATAGGTCAACACCTGACCTCATCTACAACCAACCTCATTGGTTAAGCGATAATGATGCCGTCATAAGATCAGTAAGACACAGTGATACGTTATACAGGCGTAAATATATAGGAGTATTACGAATCATATATCATATATGAAACGTCATTAATAATACGTATTTATTATAAATAAATTGTACAAGTTTTTGGTACTTACGATGTGCCATGGGTGGTGTTGGGTGAGTGGTGGGGACGTGCGCGTGTGCATTCGGAGCGCAGCTGCATGTGGGACATGGAACCATACATGTACCGACACGTACCCTGCATAACAGTTGTTATAGTTTATCAATCATTATTTGGTTACAATTATCAGAGAAATGTATTAATTTCAACCTAGCAGTTTCCATAAGATGGATGTACAACCACATAAGGTGCCTTTTGTTGGAAATTTTTTGTCCGTTACATAGAAATCTGTTTGCTAGTAAAATTATTAAGGAAACGAGACATACTATGTAAGATCTTGAAGTGATAAAAATGTTTGTGTGGAAAGGTATGTCTTTTATCACCATTGACTCTCCAATGGCAACACCTCATAAACATAATCGCTTTTTTAAAGGAATAAAAAATCTCATAATGTTCACATGAATTTACCTAAGCCGATATTTTAGCAGAGAGAATACTTAAATCCTTAACAGCAGGCTAGTAAAAATAAGACTAAAGCAAGCCTTGCCTAGCAACAAAAGTAACAAAAGGGATTTCAGATAATTTGGGGGTTTTATCACTTAAATGATAGCATGAGGGGACCACTATATAAATTGGTATTATTTTCACCAGCGCCAATGAGAGCCTTGCTTATATAAAGTGTAGTACAATATATGTATATATATATATACTGTAGAAGGTTATTGAGCGCCTGCTCTGGAGATCCGATGTTTTAGTTAGTGTAAAGTACATATACTTCTGATTTCTTCCCAGAGGCAAAGCAAAGGTATAATTGTAAAATATTACAAAAATGTTGTTATATACTGAATATATAATAAAATAGTTAATTAGGTACAATGTAATGTGAGTATCTACACAGCCATTTTCTAGAGTGACCTAATGAAAAATGTCTGTCAAGTACTTGTTGATATTACTCATGAATAATACATAAAAGTATATTACCCATGAATATATCAAGTCTGTTATTTTTTTAATAGGTAATGTGAAGTAAATAGTATATATTACCTTGTACGAACAAATGGATGATGGGGAATGTGTGGTGGATGGTAGATTGGTGCATCTCGATTTCTCGGCTGTTCGTAAATATATTGCCCATAAGATGAACGGCCTGGACGGCAAACCAACCGTGGTGTCACTGTTCTAGGCACCCGAACTGGTGAAGTATGATTGGGAGATACGGCTGGTCCACTGGCGACTGGTGAACTAGTTAGATCTATGACTTCTTGCTGTAAGATTATATGAATAAAACAATTTACATTAATTTTTTTGTAGAATATTCACTTGGCTCTTCCATAACAGTGAAGCATTAATCAGACTACTAAATACTGCACCACATGCTTGTGGCTATAAGTCCTGTATTTTAAAGCAAAGAGCATAATATCATGAGGTTCTTTTACCCATGTTTTCACTAGATACACCAATTTTAAAATTGAAATATGGCATGTTAGAATACTCCTGTTTGTTGGCACAAACAGGCATTGTGATAATGACAAATTAAATGGTCTATGGCAACAGATACCTCCCATCTCTTGTTAACTACCTCCACATTATATTTTCCATTGTTCATTTAACAAAAATTGTAAGCCTTATAATATAAATAATACATTTACATTTGTTGATTCCCCATACACTTATTTTAATCTAAATATTTAGTAGGAATTCCAAGAAACCACTATCACTCACTAGATTGTTTTCTTCACCTAAAACCTGAACATCATCATCAGAACTGTCAGTAAGCCAATCAAGCTGCAGATCAGGAGCTGATAAAGCAGTATTTTCTGTCCTCCTCTTAGGTAAATTTTCATACTGCGTTTCCTGGAATTTTGTGGTCATATTTGTGTTAAATTTTACAAGAAAGTTAAATTTAATTTACTATAATACCTAAATTTTTAAAATGTCTATCAAATCTCAATTCATGTATATGATTTGAAATATAAAAAAATTATTTGACCTAATGAAATTTAAATGGTTAATAAGAAAATAAACAATATTTTTAATTGTCTCAAATTAATGTTAAACTTACCTTATCCTTACTACTGTTGTGTGGTACATTGTCAGTTTGTGTGGACATGCCTGCACTTGTTCCTGGTTGTGGTGATATTCCTTTAACTCTTCTATCTCCTGCTGCATCTATGTTACAACACATTCGGTTTCTGTTGCCACTGGTGCTTGGTTCTGTTTTTACTGTCACTTTACCAATATTCTCTGAGTTGTTTTGCTGATTTGAGGTACCTGGTTCGATTTTAACTGGACAATGACTTATAACTTCAGTTTTTATTGAATTTACAGAAGGTACTGGTTGAGTATCATCAGCATTTGTAACTTCTGTTGAAATAGCCTCCACTTTCACAGTTGTAGGTTGACTCCCTGGTTCCTTTTTGATATTTGAATCATTAATGTTCATTGGGTTGGGGTTGTTACATGTATTTTTAAATACCCTGTGGTGATGGTGATGGTGATGGTGATGATGATGATGATGGTGAGCTCCATTAGGATGTATGAAATGGCTAGAGTTGTGCCAATCATGTCCACAAGTTCTGTGGTCGTTTTCTACACCATTGAGGCAAAGACGGGGTTGCACAGGTGGACAAATTGAAGATTCTTCCATTATTGATGCATTTGATGATTGGGTATTTTGTGTATTCTGTCTACAATGACCATTATGTTGAAGTGCTGTTTGAAAATGTATTAGGCAATGGTTATTACTTCCCTGTCCATTATCATTCCCATTTTGCTTTCGATTTGCCTCTGCATCTCCTCCAGCTTGAGTAGATACTTCAGTGTGTCCTGTAGATTCTCTTTTGATATCCACTCTGGATGAAACATTTGAATTGTTTTCATTACCACTGGTTGAAACTTCCATCTGTGCATTGGAAATAGTCTGGCCTGAACCACTATCACAGTGTCGTTTCCTTGGGCCTGTAACAGTTTCCTCTTCATCAGAACTCACTTCTATGAGGTTTGGATTAGTCTCATTTTCTTTTGACTGTCTCCGCCTTGGAGAGATATTTAATTTTCGACTTGGTCTTTCTAAATTACTTGGCAAGTTACAATCAACAAAAGTATTATTAGTAGATGAAATATTGCTATAGATATCACTTATATTATGTTGTAAATTATTATATCCTGGTTGTGTATTATCATGCAATTGAGGAGTTGAATGCACAGTGTAATTTATAGGTTGATTTGAATAACCTCTTGCTTGTTCTTGATTGTGAATTATTCTGTTTCTTGTATATGGAACAGCCATATATTCAGTAGAATCCCTTGTTTCAGGATTGTGACCATAGTGGCTATAACGAGGATAATAATAATCTTGTTGTGGAGGAAACTGCTTCGGTTGGTAACGAATATTTATGTCAGGAAATCTTTGTTCATTAACATTAGTGTTATCAGAGCTGCTACCTCCGAGGACATAATCTAATGAACTTGAGCTATCAGGCAAGGGCTGGTATTCTTCAGGCACAGGAGTGTGAGCTGATCCAAGATGTGATAGAGGGATATTTACTACATATGACTGACTTGGTGATGTTGAATTAATATAGTCAGATGAAACAGCATTTTTTATTGCCGCTTCGTTTGTAGGCACTGAATATTGCTCTGAAACATCAGGGATGACTTCTATTTCATCATCACTTTCTGGAAAAAGCGGATCGCAATCCATATCTTCTGAAACAGAAGTGATTTAGCATTCAATATGTTACCAATTAGCGACTTCTGAAGAATATAACTTAGATTCCCGTACCATTCCTTAGTTGATTGTTTGATGAAGTCGTGAAAACAGAATCAAGAACAGAAGTTAATGATGAAGGTCCAGGTATGTTCCACGACGGAGAATATTGATTATCTTCAAATTTCCTTTCAGTCATATTATTATCAGTTTTTTTGTAACATATTGTTCGTCCCCGTTTCTATTTTTGTCATCCTTTGATTTTTGTCAACAACACAAGAACTTACACATGTAATGTTTATGTCTCATTTTTTAAGAAAGAAACGAAATTTCTTAGACGACGATTAATCTCAAATTTAGATGTTTCTTACTTCAATAAATACGGTTCCAAAGAAGACCTAAAAGAAATAAATAATGCGACATCACGACCAAAAATTTATTATATCTTGCCATAGACTGTGTAGTATTTTCTATATCTTCCGTATGCAGTATAAACAAATTTTACATACATAGTGTATAAAAATTCATATTGGATTTGAAAATCATTATACTGCGTAATTTTTTACAAATCATGACTAAGGTACAGAAGTTTTTAATTATATATTCTAAGGGACAAAAAATTACGTACTCTGTTTATTTACTTACGTTTTCCAATATTTTTTAATGGAAGGAAATTATTTTCAAAGCAAGCAAAAATTTGTAAAGAAAACTGTTATTATTTTAACAATATAATTAAATGTTAACAATTTGAAGATACGTTACATATACTCATTATATTTCAATGCAAACAAACATATTTATAGTCATTTATAGTTAAAATGGTAATAGTAGTAAATGTTTAAGTGTCCCTAATAATGAGAAATAATTTCCACCATTATTCAAAATATATTAAGTTTAGAAAACTAAAGCAAGTACTTAAAATGTGGAAAAAATCTTAATTCATAAAAAAAAAATCTAAATAGATTACTATATTGTTTTTTATTGTATTTTAGTGATTGAGAAAAATTATGGTGTAAAAGTTATAATTGTATACATGATTATTTTATTGTAAATTAATTCTTCATTTTTATTTCTGTACTTTTTTTTGTTGAATCTATTTAATCAAATGTCTTAATGACAATTCGTATTCAGTTCAGACTTATGACATTTATGATAACGTATCTTTATTAATGAACTATGTTGTTACGTATGTGTTAATATATTCAATTATACTATTCAAGTTAAAATTATCTTGCGTTAATTTACACAACTACATGTGTGTATTGTTTATTGCCCCGTTTTAGGGATTATTGCATTTTGTCTAAGAATTGATGTGACTTTTTTATGGCACTGCGAAAAATGGCACGATCTTTTTTACCCTTTTTTATTGAAGGAGAAGTAGTAAAAGGATTTGGAAGAGGTTCTAAAGAATTAGGTTGTCCAACAGGTAACATAATATATTAAAGCATTCATATTTAATATAGGATACAATAATAAAAAAATTAACTTTAGTTCTTACATTATTCTTTGTCATAGGCTTCAAGTAAGATTAGTATATTGGAGCATTGCATTGTAGTAATTTGGAATATGTAATAAAATGTCTAAAAAGATAACATTATTAGCTTATAATCATTTAAATCACATTTATTCTTATACCAACCATTATTTGACTTTTATTAGGAAGATAGAAGTAATATTTTATTATACATTAAGAACAATATTTTTTATCCTATCTATGGAATAATGTATACCCACTATATTGGAATGATTACAATTAAATAAATGGTTATTTAGAAAAGTTGTTAGTTCTCAATTTGTAAATTAACGTTATATTATTTAATTTCTACCTTTATAGTTTTTATTTCTGTTCTTTTTAATTATTATATATAATTATATTTTTTAACTTGTGTATTAGACTGAGTGAAATCATGAATAATAAATATTATTATAGCTAACTATTCATTGGAAGTTGTAAGATCTCTTCCCAAGGAGCTTGATCCAGGAGTTTATTATGGATGGGCTCAAGTGGACTGCCAAGTAGTGCACAAAATGGTAGCTAATATTGGCTGGTGCCCCTTTTATGAAAACAAACAAATGTCTCTTGTAAGTACAATTCAATATGCATATTCATATTCACTAGTTCAATAATTTTTACTACTAAAAGCAAAAATTAAACGTACAAGTTAAATACAAGACAAGTCATTCTGAAGTATTAAAACTGGCAAACAGTGCAGTGGTTTTTCAAATCTCAAATAAATCTGGTATAACATGCAAATATAAGTAATTCACATTATAAAGTACACCACATGTCCCTGTAATAGAGTGATTATAAATCTTATTTCCTTTACCAACCCCTTTGGAAATCAATTATTTTCAAGCACACCCATTTTTAAACACCCCTCAAACTTAAAAACCACAATTTCATTACTTTAAATAATTTAGATGGTTTTCATGTTCTAACTTGCATTCTAAACTAGAAATTTTTACCAGTGAGAGCAAATAAAATCCAACTTTATAATATTAATAATATATTTTAATTGAATTAAAAGAAACAATGTAAATATGTAATGTTGTTGTTTTTATACTAATCTAATGAGATGGATGAAAAACTGCTGTAATAGGAAAATTAAGAGCTGTTTATGTTAGTTTTTCTGACATAGCTACTTTTCAGTATTTAATATATATTAACAAATTTATTTACAACACTGTATATGTATTTAATGTACCTACAAAAAGTATTATTTATCATGTATAGCTTATCACTTTGACTTTAATTAAAACTCTTTCCAGTTTTAAGTATTGATAAGAAGTATTAGTCATTCATAATAAGGTTGTAAAAGTTTTAATAAGGTGATATTTAGTGATACATCACCATTATCAGCTAGTGGCAGCCAACAGTTAACATAAATATTGTTGATGCTGATATTTTATAAACATTGGAACTAATGTTGACATACAGTGCATCTTATTATATCACTATTTATGACCACACCTATAAAAGTATGCAATACTATATTTTTTTATTCTACATGGTGAATAAATGAGAAATACTTTCACCTAACTGTTAAGATGGCATACACAGAACCACATTGCACTCGTTGATTTGAAACATGAGGTGTCTTGTTACCCCAGAAATTTTACTAGCTTACAGAGCTCTCCTAACTGAAAAACAGTAACTGTTTCACCATTGATATTCCCATCTATTTGTATCATTGTAGCCACGTTTGCGGGGTTTCTCAAGACGTGTAGCAATGACAAACATAGAAGACTAACAATTTATTGGAATTTTTGTACAGAATTTTATAGGTCTAGACGCTATAAGTGTATTGGCGCGAGAAACATACAACTTTGAATTTTGTAACCTTAAAAAGTGAACAAAAACGTGACGGTGTTTCCAGCGCAAAAAAAACCTAGCTGAACGTTCCGTTTCGCCGCAACAAATATATATCAGTTCATTTGGTTACAAGTAAATTAATCATCTTCAACTCAAACGATTGACATTCACTGTTTTTTTTACTAATTTCTTGTAATATATTCGACATGGTCATTGAGTGCGATGTCCTCTGTTTAAGTATGGTGGGTTTAAATACTCTTTTTCTTGTTACATTTTTCAGTGGACTATTCCCGCAATGACGATATTCTCTTTTATAGAAAAGAAAGTATTGTCTTTTCTAGAAAAGAAAATATCGTCATTAAGATTACAACCTCTCGTCGGCCTCACCAATAGATTTAAAGCTTGACCAATCCGATGTCACCCATATATGATTCCATGCGGTCTTCATCGGGTCACTGATCCTCGTGGTAGGCGGTTTGGATGATAATTCATTTTTGTCTTCATTTTCCCAGGAAACACATGTGATGCACAAATTTGACAGTGATTTCTATGGATCCAATTTGAAAATATGTATTGTTGGCTTCATTCGGCCTGAGAAGAAGTTTAACACTTTAAACGAATTGATTGAAGCCATTAACAAGGATATACAGTTCGCTGAATCTAAATTAGATGAAGAGCAGGCAACTGTCCTGAAGGCGCATAAATTTTTTAATAATAGTAATAATGTGATTGCGTGACTAATTGTTTTATTATGGTTATATATCTTGTTTAACTTTATTCCAATTCAATATTGTTGTTATGACTTTTTATAGTTTATACTTAACAAAGGTTTTTTTACCTTGACTTATTCAATAGTATTTTATGTTATTATCCATGAGATAACATTTGATCTGTTTTAAATGGTACTAAGTGACATCATGTTGTGAAGGAAGCATTTTGGCTCAGCATAATCTGCCTCTCATGGTACCAGCCGGAACATAGCAGTGCTTTTATGGTGGCAAACAATACGGAGATTGCAACTATCCAGGCGAGTACGAATAAACTAACAATCAAACTCCACTTTTTAACCTAAGACATTCGTAATAGAAGGCAAGCGGTTAGGAGCCAAGGAGACCAATTAAATATTTATTTTGTCTAAATAAAGTATTTTATAATAATATTTGTGATTATATGTTTGTTTTTCGCATAGCAAATAGGTATGCAAAATGTATAGGATATACTTCCATAGTAATGATTGTACACAAAGTGTACCAATTCAATAGTTTTATGAACGATTAACAATACTTTGTACTATAATGAGTTTTTATTTTAGTAATACAATTGTGTATCCTTGTTATATTCTTTATAGTTCAATAAATTCCAATTTAAATAAATGTTTTATACATAATTGTTTGCTTTTATTATTTCAAAGAAGCTATAATGGTGTACACTACACTACTTGTTCGTCGCCATCAAATACTGTTAGGTGCCGTAGTTGTACTCGCCTATATAGTCTCCGACAAGAAACTTACCACCTATAAAGTTCCTTTGCATTTAAAAAAGTTTCCGTTCATAGTT
Source organism: Pachliopta kotzebuea (assembly GCA_018246255.1). NCBI lineage: Eukaryota > Metazoa > Arthropoda > Insecta > Lepidoptera > Papilionidae > Pachliopta > Pachliopta kotzebuea. Next base: position 858 of record DWLS01005020.1, on the reverse strand, counting down.
TTACATGTAAATGAATTAAAATATTTATTTTAATTATTAACTGCATAAAAGCGCGAGTACATTGTAAGATTGCTTTTAAATTCCATATTTATTAGAATATATTCTATGGAGTTACAAATAGTGAAATAAGTCGCGTTAAATTTAGAATTGAGTTTCATTTTACTAAAACATGGTCTTCTTCTTTTTGACGTGCCTCTCCGACTAGCGAAGGTTGGCGGTCAGTTCACCACATTTTGCCCTGTCTCTTGCGAGGCGAAACAGTTGTAAGCAATGAAATTTTACTTTTCATGTTAATATGGTCTTACTCATTATGGCTGCCATAAAGAAACATATTTAAGTGACAATTAGACTTTCTATTTTCTTACATAAGTAATGAAAGGCACCTTTATCAATTTGCTGTTACGATGTATACTCCATACTAAGTGACATTAATGGATCTCAATTCATATGTCTGAACAATCATTATTTTCAATTAAAGTGCTATCATGCTCAACGGGAACGTTCAATTGTATAACACGAAATTAAAAGAGAGTTATAAAATAACAGAAATATATTTATAAACTTCTTAACAACTGACTGTGATCGTATTTAAAAATGTATAGTTTTTTTTTTTGGTTATTTATAAAAAAAGAACTAAAACTAAGCACTCATTGTAACACAAACTATTGGCCAAGGAAAACCAATACCACTATTAGAAAATATCTACAATAAATTAAAAGTTTCTATGATACATTTCTGAACATGTTGTAAACATGTTTTGGCTAAACATTTTACGACCGGTCGCCTGCCTGACATCAACCCTCTTTGGGAATGCTGTTGTTGAGCTATTTCAATTCTACTACTTCCCCAGAGAGGTGC
>DWLS01005019.1:0-13207 GCA_018246255.1 Pachliopta kotzebuea | reverse complement strand
GGTGCATAATACTTTCTTCAACGTTAGGATCACAAGCACAAGACGGTACGTCTTTGCGTTTAAATTTGTGTAGATAATCAATAAATAGTTATCATTTATATATGTTTATAATGATCTTTGTAACGTTTACAACAATAAAATGGTTATTAAAGTTAAGACATACTTTATTAGGTGGTGATTTAATTATATACATAGAGAGGGTAAATAAAGCTGATATATTTAATGGAAAAGAGATTCATCTACTATCACGTAATTCAAGCAAATGAATAGGATCTTATCACTGAATCTAAAACGTAAGTTATCCCATTACAAAATAAACCCCACTTACGTTTCACAACTTTCCCATAATACAATAGTACACGGCAGGCAGTGTGAAGCCGGTTGTAACTTGCGCCAACTTATTACTTATATCTCTTATAACAAGTTACTTCATTTGCATCTTAACTGTTACAAAAAACTTTGTTTAATAAGACTTGAAGAGAAGATTTGAACGGATCATAACAATATAAGTGTAATAAAGACACTGTTTTATTATTATACAGCTCTATACATAAAAGTAATTGTGAGGATACTTGGGTGTTAAAATCTACAGTAGGTCTAAGTAGGAACCACCTCAGCTCCTATTGCAACCGACAAACACTACTGGGGAAACATTACTGTGTTCTGGTTTAAAGGATATTGTGGCTTATAAAACTATTAGGGTAACGAAACTTAACAGCTTATGACTGAAGGCGTCGAGCGCAATGTGGTGCTGTATACCATATGTCATCTTAATCAGAACTATATAGTGACATGAAGATAATTGGGATCTTTCGTATTAAGTTAGTTCTTCCGGCAAAGGAGAGCATCGTGGGCAAATCATGTCATAAAAACAACAGGGACTTTCAAGGATTTATCTTCATGTGAAAGAAGCTCCTCATAAAGTAAGTTATTTCTGGTTTAGTCATTAATGATTAACGGTGATAACAAGAAAAATACTTTGTTAAATTGGTTTTACGTACCTAAGTTTGTCTATTTCTATGTTGTGCGGTGAGACCTTGGACGCAAAAAAGGTAAAGTAAGAACGTGACGGTTTGCGTACTTGTTTGTAAATGTAAATTGTATTTGTTATCGAGTGACACGTAAAATGTGAAGTGTTGGTTTAAACTAATGTGTTAGTACTAGTCACTACGTTCTATACTTTGTTTTATTTATGTCTACATAAGTACTAAGTTAGAGGAAAATTTAATGATTTCGATGTGAACTAACATTAAAATCAAACCAGTCTTATTTCTTATAAATAGTTGTATATAACAGCGTTTTTTGCATGTGCAAACTTTCACATAAGATATCTTTGTCATATGGGGTTATGGAATAAATAAATCTCGCGAAAATTTCCGAAATTCTTTAGTGTAATTTTTATATGAATTGTTATAATACAGAGTTTAATTTTATTGACATAAAAACTTCTTATAAAAACAAGCCTGGATTGATTAGATGCTGTAAATGAATGGAAGGAAATATATGATTAAATTATTTCTTCGAAACAGTAAAAAGCAAAGAAAACAGATGCTAATTAATCTTAATCATTATTTTATTAATTATAAACCGTAAAAGTTTTAAATTAAAATGAACATTGAAATCATAGTTTTATTTTAAGCCAAGATATTTAAATGCGGTACCGCCTACAGGGAAGAATGGACGCCAAGGTTCTGTCAAAGCACGGAATTATTGTCCTTTTCATATACCAGTTTAACGTGGTCTTTGTGATAAATAAAAACTTAAATATTGAACGAAATTTATGTATTATTATTAAATAATAATTACCACATGATTAAATGACTTGAGGGACATATAACAACGTTGTTACATGTGCATTCTCAGTTACTTAAACAAGACAAGAGTACAGTCATTCATTACGAAAACTTCTGCCCATTTAAGCGTATTGCATAAAAATGGAAAAGTCAAAGGTGTGCCAATATTCATTACCACACATCACTAGTGGGAACTGATCTTCGGCGGCACATTTAAAAACTGGCAATATTGTATAGTTACTTGTTTAAAAAATTTAATATCTTTGCTGTAGTTTCTGTCTTCTCGTTGGTTTGAGTTTTATTTACAGATTAATGTTTCTTTGATATTTGCAATTATTAAAACTGATTCTTGATTAGCTTGTAATCACACGTGAAATTATAATTATGTATGCATAATCAATTGCTGAAATATATTGTTTTGTACAGAAGTCTAAATGGGTTATAAATATAACCTAGCGTTAGAGTCCATACAAAAATGGCGGTTGTGTTTAAATATCACAAAAAGACCTCGAGTGATTCACAAGCGTGCGACCTCACTTCATGTGTCAATTGTTACTTAAGTAGACGGTCTTATGTAATGTTTAGCAAACATACACAAAATATTATAAGATACAATTCAAGTTCCGATCGACCCATTTCAATGTCATTATTAACGCATTGGTAATGTTGTGGGCGAGCGTTACTTATCGTATATGCTTATCAGATAAATATCTAATTAACAACCAAAGGCTTTTGGATTCAAGTAAAATCAAAAAAAAATAATTCATAGTATTTTTTCTGTTTATCAAGGCGTTCACCTGATGGTAAGCGATATGCTTGTCCTTAACAACGTGACGTTGGTTATGATAGTATAAAAAGAACCACATTGAACTCGTCTCTCTGTGACGTAAGGTGTTAGTTAAATCTCAGTATCCAAATAATTTTACTAGCATACAGCATAGTTTAAACTGGAACACAGTAATATTTGTTGGCAGCATTAGGAGCTGCAGTGGTACCTACTTACATAGTCTGCATTACCAGAGACTTGCCACCAGTTATCAATCAGTAAATCTATGCTTTACCCATGGAAAGGACTATAGAGTATGTTTCTGCATTTAAGACCAAATTATCTTTTTACGTACTTTTTGTACAAAAATACCTGCTGTAAAAATAAAGAAGCATAACGTTTGAACAAATACCATGAGCTGGTGAATGCTAATAATTTATGTTTACCTAAATAAATTACATTTTGTTTTTTGAATACAGTTTTCCACCGAATTTCATAGTTTTTTAAATATAAGATTTTCGCTAAAAAACAGTAAATAAGTAAAAATGTAATAAATTCGAAGAGATATATCTATAAAATATCTATAATATACAAAGTACAAATCTATTTAGATCTGTACTTTGTTGTTGGGCTGTTCCACTCTGCTCACTTGAGAGTATACGCAGTGACGTGATTTTACCGCAAAGGTGACATCATGTAGCCGGGCAGCCTTCATACAATCCAGCGTTTTGTTTTTGATTCCGATGTTTTTATCGCTTTTAAACAATAATTCTTTTTAAGTTGAACTTTAGGTTTTAACGTGAAAATATATTTAAAATTGATAATAACTGTGAACTGAAGTTGATAATTTTTATATAAATTAATGTTGATTCCGTCTCGCTCATACATGTTTATTTTATTTACATTACTATTATTCTTCCTAAAAAGACTCAGTATTTCTCCTAAATCCTAATATTTTTCGGAAAAACTGAAGAAACTGAATAAGCACAATTTGTTTGTCTATTTCCTTTGTAGTATCATGTTAATTATTTATTAAAATGCCTACCATATACAATTTCTTCTATACAACGTTCATTTATAATTGGTAAAATAAATTTGGAGAGATCCTAGAACAATTAGATATAGACTGAGACACAAATTTTATAAATGGGTTTTTAATGGTAAATAAGGGCTTAATGTGAATGGACTTCCAAATTTAAAGTTTATATATAAAATTCAGTAGAACAACTTAAATTATAAATCTAACATCGCCAAAAACAAATATATATGATTAACGGTAAATTTATTTTCATGGTCTAGTCGTAACGGGGTTAATATAATTGAAATTAAGATAAATGAAGCAAATTACAGTTTTTATTGTTTTAAATCTGTTAACGGAAAGTATGAATGGTGCTTTACGTGGAGAAGCAGCAGGTGATTATGCATGACCTCGCAGCGAGGACGACTGCTGTCAATACCACTTCACTTATGCTAACAATAAAACCTATCGGCTATGTGCAAACGGTTCAAATTTCCTTAAAATTATCCTTTAGATCTTTGCACGTGATAAACAAATTCATCTAAGATTTACTAATTTGATCTTTAGGCCAAAATGTAAAGAGTTGAATTTCCTTTGTTTAGTTCACTTCGATTTTTTTCACACAAATTATGCATTTACGATTTGCTTACTGACAGTTAACAGATTGGATATTAATGGTGTCTAGTAATCAATTACTTTCAACTAACTTAACAAATGTATTGAATGTTGTATCTATTCCAAATAATTTTAGTTTTTTTGTAAAAATAGGGAAATAATTTGGGTTTGCTTGTAATCGTTTGTACTTCATAAAAGACTGAATATTTTTTTCTTGTTAAATTTGTAAGATCACTTCGATAAAGTTACCTTGAATTGACTCCTAAACTTGTTTTTAATTATAATAATTGTAATTCAACTACATTAATTATAATGTTTGAGATTTATTTCTGAACAAATTTCGGCCAAATCGTACACAATTTTTTTTTAAAACGTTTGAAGTATATATCGAAGAACTAAGTTTAGCTTATGTGTTTATTGGTTGTAGCAAAATATTTATATAATAGAGATAATAAAAAAATATGTACAAACAATATAAAGATTAAAGTAAGACTACTGAAACTTTTAATAATTCTAGCAAATAAAAGTTCTTGAAAACTTGTCATCAACTTTCCATAAATGGCAGTCCAAATCGTATTACAATATAAGTAAATTATATTTATAATTATTTTCTTACTATTCGAGGTCAATGTTCTTTTTATAGTTCAATATTTCCTTTTACAGTTGATCGCTCCGTTATTTACGATTTAAAATATTTTTATTTCGGATACGCTATTAATGAAACTCAGATACATCACCATTTTTGTTTCGCAATCAGCAAATGCAATTAATTTTATCAAAGCAGTAAAGAATCGCTGCAAACGTGGGCGGACGAGATCTTTAAAAAAAAGGATGTGTCACTAATTGTTGTTTAGTCAGTAAGGACGTTTTCAAAATGTTTAATTAGGTTGATATAATAAGTAGTAATAAATAACACGAACAGGCTTTGTAAATAATTTGATAGTCAGTTATATTCTATATGTTTTAACTAAAATATTATGTAGTTTAAATCTTTTACTCTCTATTATCTGATTGCATCAGCGGAATAAAGAATGTGCGCTGACTTAAATATAATACTTCGTATCGCATGTAACTTTTAAACCGAAAGAGCTGCATCTTCAAAGAGTATCCTTGAAGATAAAATGAAGTAAGATGAGCAGAAATCCGGAACAAAAAGCCTGAAGCTTTTCCGGTTAACGACATATGAAAGGTCAAAGTTAGAATTGTGGAACAGGAGCAAAAAGTAAAAAAATAAAATTTTCACTGACAATCGAACCCATGGCCTTTGTGTTCAAACCGTGAAATTAGTCACTAGGCCACTCCGGTGTACTCTAATCTTATTAGGTAATAAAGAGCCAGATAATAAGACTACGCACGTGTTTAATTACGGTTATGTACTTAAGTCTGCAAAAGTTGTAAGTTGGACAAAGTAAACGTATTTTAGTAAATAACTACAAAAGAAAATTTGTAATAAATATTCGTTAGAAACTTTTTTGATTCATATACAGGATGAGAGACAAAGAGAAGATTTACGAATATAAATTTCATGTCAAAAGTGATTTCGCATTTAGTTTATAAAGTTATAACATATTGTAAGCATACGTAGGTGGGCAAACTGCGCCCACTGCCTTCATTGGTGTTTGGGAAAAATATTGTCACTGTAATAAAACTTGATTTAGAATTATGATTGATTGCATGCCTCTAATGTCGTAATGTGGTGATGTATTGTTAAGCGAGACGTTTCGAGAGTGCGGACGAAAAGAAAATATCAAATGATCTGGCCAAGCTGTTCATTTAGCTACATTTGAAGAATATCATAAAGAAAATAAATAAAAGTATACACAGCTTTTTCAAACCGTTTTAAAATTCCCGGTGACTGTCTCAGTTCTCTTTCAATAGTTTGTTATTTTTATTATTACGTTTAAAAATTTTTAATATTTTTCTGATTGAGTTCTTCATTTATTTATTTATTTATTTCTTACACCTAGTGTAAAGGGCGGACTTAATGCCATTGGCATTATCTTACAGTCTTATTACATTATCATTTGCCTGTAAAAAACTCCTATTTAATCTTAGTTTATATTAATATCTTTAAACTAGCATCTATGCAAAAATATATAAGAAAACGTGCCACTATAAATCAATAGTTTTTTCTTTGGTAACGTTAATCTTTAAAATAACGTGTATTTTATTTTCAGTTTGTTTTAATTGATAACAAATTTCGTAAGGACTTTCGTCATACCATAATCTTTGTTGTTAGCTACAAAATTGTGCAAGACAAATATAAAAGCACCTGCGCACGCCCTTGTGATACCGTAACGAATTCGGATTCCCCACTTGACCTCACTATCCTCTTATAAGGTGACCGTTTAGTAATTTTTAATAAATGTTTCGCAAGACAGAAGCAGCGCAGAACTGTTCGGCATGGAGTTCCTTGAGGGAGGCCTATGCTCAGTTATGGGTGTTCCCCGGCTGACAAATTCAATTCGAGACAGAACCCAGGAACATAGATCAATAAATAAGTTGATTTTTTTAGCCACGTACTGTTTTGCTTACTAATCGGTGTTTGTAGCTTATTTAGTAGTTTATTATATTTCTTTCACCGTTTTTTATTTTCCATTAAGGAAACGACGACGGAAATAGCTGCGTTGAGAATGTTGTATTAAGTTTTTAACCAACTTCAGGACTCCTTTCAATTACATGTTAGGTTATCAATATAAACCACTTTTGGGTGTAACAAATTGCCAATTATTATTAATAAATATTTTAATGCAAAACTGTATCTAAGTAAACATTTACGAATTACTTGTTATCGTAATTGTGGTTGATTATTATAATAATTATTCAGTATACATACTTTTACAATTAATCAATCTTTTTAGCTGTTAGTTATCTCACTAATTTTTCGTAGCTGTAATCCTGTATCGTAGTGGACTCAGCTTTCTTTGTTTTTCTCTTCAACTTCGATCTATTACATTAGATTTAGACATTTGGCTCCCATGCATGTCACTTATCCCATTTTTTCGTTAGTTGTGTAGTTTATTGTTTATAATATAAGCATGTCATTGAGATTATTAGTACATTCTGCCTTAAGATGTCTTAAAATATATGTGAGATTTAAGCAACAATGGTTTAAGAGCCTACTTAAGTAGCAAATGACGTAATGCAATGGATCGTTGTGCGTAAGAATTCGATACGAATTCTAGCCGCGTTATACGTTGCGCATTAAATTTATAGTGCTAAATATTGCAACAAAAATAATCCGTATGTAGAGCCAAGTGTCTTGGAGATATATTAAATCTTAATTTAATACCACTAAAGTTGGTTTGGTAGGGACACTTATAAGATAAAGATTTTTATTTTTTCGATCTTTGTTGATTGATTTTTTATTCAGTCTAGCATTTTATATCTTTATTGTAATGTTGATATTAAATGTACATATTTCGCAACATATTCGTCTTTTTGGTTATACACTTGAACATATATTACATTTTCAGTATTTATGGATCGAGTAAAGTGGAACGTCTCACCCGCATAAGTATATATCTTTCTATTACAATCGCATTACTTGTCACTGTCGAACAGTATTGATATTTGTTTTCTAGAAATACTTTATTTTGTGCCATTTTAACGTAAAAATTAATTTCCGATATCTGTTCTGGAATTTTTTTTAAGATCTGGTTAGAATAGGGGACAAAAGAAGATTCGTTGAATTAGTAACATTAAAATAATTAACCATCGGTAGCCGTATGAGCCATATGAGGATGAAAAATTCTTTTTCCTCGATAATTTTATATAAAAAAGTGGCAAGGAAAATTTTGGGGTTTGATATAGAGGTAGAAGAAAGTGTGGATTCGCTGTGAGATAATACAAACGTGAAGAGGGTTTAGTCTTTTTAAATAAAGGTTCGCAGAAGTAGAACAGATACTATGTCCATCATATAAAACACTGCAGCATAATACTATGCAGCCTATACGAATTATAATATTAGCCAAGTAATAGATTATAGTTATAGATTTCAGCAAATGTTTTGTAGAAAATATAATCCTGATCATGATTATAGCAAAATCCCAAATCTATAATAGTTATAAAAACCATTGTTAATATTCTCGTAGGAAAATGTGGCCTTTTCTTACAAAGATTAGTTAAGATCTTTTATTCAAAACGCTGGTCAACAGCCACTTGGTGGATGTAACATATACACTAAAATTGTTCTAGAAATATGTTGAAGTAGATTCAAAGCCCAGGTATCAACCCATGGCGCTGTGCATTCAAACTGAGCTATCTAAGCTTCTACGTAGTATATGTAATAACGCAATATAAAATATGCAACTGTATAACCAGTTAATTTCACATTAAACCGTTTTATTTTAACATCAATCGATGAGAATCGTTTTGCAAGTTTACGAGTGCGGCGGCGGAGATGACTTTTGATGTTGTAGGCTGTATTGCTTAACATGAGTATTAAAATTTGAATAATATTTTCATAATGCGGCTTTAATTATATATTGTTAAACCTTAAAAAAGGATTCATATTGTGTCAATCATTATATAAATTACGCAATACTTGCGAAATTTACATAACGTTACTTGTAAGATTGTTCCCATAATGAGTGTTTAAAATTAGCTTTGTTTTAAGGACAAAATACTGTATCATTTTGCATTTTCATAATACAAAATATGTACATCAAGTATAAAGAGAAAAGTATTACTATTTGTCTAAAAGTGTTTTCGAAAGGCCAATTTGTTTAATCTTTTTCAGATTTAAGTCATCTATCAACCACCAAAGCCTTTTGACTGTTCCGACCGTGTGTTTGCTCCCGGCCACCGCAACAAGGAACCATACTAATAGCTAAATATTTTAAGGCCAAACAAAACATTAAAAAGACGATCTCGAGAAATTAAAAATAAATAAATGCTTACTTGTTTATATTTCTCTTTATTTCTTATAAGTTTACTAATATAACTAATTATATTAGAAACGTAGATATAAAATGGTAGCGACCTGCGTTAAACTCTTTTTCGTGGAATTCTTTAGAGTTGCCTCTAAAGCTCATTTTCTGCATTTGCTAGTTTGTTTGAGGTAAGCACACAAGTTCCGGTTGTATCAACGGACTGGATGACGTCACTGTTGTCGTGGGTGTACAATTCTCTTGGTGTAGGCGTACAACCTTGACTTATTGGAAGACTGAGTTGGAACGAAACTGGCAACGGCGTAAAGCAAGCACTTAATCGCTTAATCGTCATGTTGCGTGCGAGATGCAACCGAATGTTAGAGATGTTCAATTAACATTCAATATTATATTCCATGTGATTTGATTGTAAGAATGTTAAGTAGTTTGTTCAACATCGAATATTACAGTCTGGCTAGAATAATTGGTATTAGTATATTTAAAATATTTATCCATGCTTATTAGTAACTTGAAAACCATTTCGATCATTTCAATGTATAACTGTGTCACTTCAACGGCGTTTAATTATTTATAACTTTCTTAATCATGTGTTTTATATGTCGAAAATATTGCATACAACAACCTTATTCATAATTACATTAGTTATTTCATATTTTAAAGATGATTAATAAATTCGTATGTATTTTTATATTTGTTAACCTTTATATTTTATGTAAAAATGAGCTCCAGCTCATTTTATGTAAAATATATAACAACTGGAGTTTAGGAAAATAACAGGCGAAATTTGTGTTTGTGGTGTGAGGTGATAAGACAAGCGAGATATTCACCTAATGCTAAGTGATAGGTTTGCATATATTAACATCGTTCTGGTTAAATTGATATATACTGTACCTCATTGAGCTCCTTGTCTGGATTTATAAGGTGTAAGTCATATTATCCCATCAATTTCACAAGCCTACAACGTCCCTCAAATCGAAACACAGCAATATTAGCACAGTACTGTTTGTCGTCTGCAATAAGAGCTGCGGTGGCACCTACATATAAGGTCTCCAGCAACAGAGAAGTACAAGCAGTAACCAAGTGACAATTATAAAAAAATTGAGTCTTTGTGATGAATATTGTTAATTTAAATTTGCAGCATATAGGTAATTTATACTATTTGGAGATACTGTAGCGCATACAGTATAGTCATACAAGTTTTTTACAAGAAAAAAGTTTGACCAGTTCATTACTCATTTCTCATTATTACTATCACAGTTAAAGTGAATCTTGATTCGAACTCCGAGAAGTAAAGTCAGTTTTTTCATGACGTAGACTTTTGTTTTGCTGAGGGGTATCGTACTAATATTATTAACCTATGATACAAAATAAGTTCAATGAAATTTATCGACTCTGTTTCTCTAATTCATTACTAACGAAGATATATTTTCGTATTTGTGCGTTAGGTTTTGATGTTAAATATAGATTTTGTATTTACAATTACAACGATAGAGGCATCTGTTAAGTTAGAACCCGTTTTCTTAATTGCTGACCACAACGGGCGCATATTTCTCGGTACAGTTGAAGCTATCTATAATAAATTAATAAAGTATCAATAGAGTTACATAAAATTTCAAATAAATTTGTTATTAAAAATTATGTATTGTTAAAAAATACAATGACAATAGCTTACTTTTATACAAAGACTCGGAGTAAATATTTTTTGAATTGTGCTTGTTTTTTGTTAATTTTTGTATAAGCATATTGAAAAACTTAAAAAAATATTAAATTGTCATAATATGCAAGTAAGAAACTCTAAATTTATTACAAATCAGTTACACTACGATCATCTATATTTTTTTCAAGAATTAATATTTTTAATATAATAGGGACTACTTTGTATATAATATGTACTTTGTATGTTATATGTATTTGTTAATCATATATTACATAATCATATATACTTTGTATATAAATGATTAACGTTATCATGGTATAAGTTCACATGTCAAGTTCAGGAAAGACCTTACCTTTAAAGTTACTTATTTTTTAAACACAGCACTGAATATTTTCGCAAAGGGCACTCTTCGCACTCATCGAAACAAAAAAAAATTTAACCCACACAACACTCGTTCTTTTTGCATGGACACTAAAACCACATTCCTTCGAAGGCGCACAAATAAAATAATAAAAAAGTTCACATCCTTCGACTCGCCAGATGCTTTGAATATTGTCGACACAATATATTTGTTAGATATAATTATAATTTAATTCGTTTGACGGTTCGTTATTAATATTTTAAAATGGCGCCTTAATTATGTTTCGAATGTGGTTCGTATTCGTTTTTAATCATCGTTTCCTCTCGCATGGCGACCGCACGCTCGCCGCTCGTGTGTAGAACTGGCCAGTTGCGCAGGCGGCGGCGGGACTGAACCGGTTCGTTCGAGCCAAAAAGGTCGTATATCGATTAACTCACGCAAGTCTATGCCTAAAGCCAGAACACGAGATGATGTCAGAAAAGGATATATAAACTCGTTCTGCCGTAACGGGAAGATTTTCAGATGACTAATACATTTAGAGGACATAAGTCCGAAAAATATATGTAAAAGAAATTATTATTATAAATCATAGCAAAATAATTACAGATATATAATACACATTTATTGTAATTCCTATTTCGTATACAATTATTGTCATTACACTCTTTTTATTTTTTCTGAATTACTGTAGTTACATCACATAAGGTAATAATATTGCGAATGTTGGATATATACAATCAAGTTCATCAGTTTGTAATTAGTTAAAATGTACTACTGTACTATAATGCCCGACCTACTGGTGTGGTTTTTTTTATAAATAAATAATTCATATGTAAAAATTGTTATGAATAATAATGATAAATGTAAATGTTTAGTAAAGGCACTTTACACGAATATGGACTAGAGACCATTAAAGGTGTACTTCTTTATAGTTTTCAAAGACAAACGAATTTCCTTAAGAAGTTAATAACAACTGTTGAAATACACCATAATGTCATACAAACAATGAACGTATGTAGTTTTTGCCATCAAGGTTTACAGCAATATTTACCTTTACTTTTAAAGACTGTTAAACGTGTATTAGCGTTGTACGCCCCCACAAGGCAACCAATAAATGTAATCTAGCCAACAGCTTAAAACCTCCGTGACTATGAAGTCCGTTTACATAAAATAAAAAACTTTTATTTTTAAATTATTTGAAAAAATATCAGGTACCGATATATTTTGAAATATTGAACATTACTTCTGCGATTTTATGTTTGTTTGTGTGTTTAAATTATTATTCTGAAAATTTAATTTTTTTTAAATAAAATACTTAAGTAATTATTTTAGGAACATATAACATTTAAAGTAATCAATAATTAGCCATTTAAATATGATAGAGTTGTAAAAAAATATTGATTTTGTGAAACTTTACAATTTGTACGATGATCATTCAACTAAAACTAATGTAGAAATAAGAAAAGGTTTGTAAATAAACAAATGGTAAATATTTGATGTTTGAATAGGTATGCCACCTTCTTTTTTTTTGGTGATCTTGAACCGTAATGGTAGTCCATTGGGAGACGACTAGAATAATTAACTAGTATCTAGGTGTTATGCAACTTCGAAATGTAATCTTAATACATTTTCTTCAGCCTGTTTCAGAACATTTGTCTTTTTTTTCATACGAAGAAATAATACTAAACATGACCCATGTAAAGTAAAACAAACTGAATTTCTTCTAAATTACAGTCCGATAGAAAATCTATGCACAGTTTACGCTTTACAACGAACTACACTGTTTTAATTTACATTTTTGTATTCATATGTAAAAAAGTAGTAAAAAGCCAATTTGGTTGTAAAGTGACTTGAGATCATTGATGTCTCTTACGTGTCAAACGCAACCAATATTTACATACGTTAAATATGGAGGTTTACAAAGTCTTGTATATTCTCATTAAATAAATGGGTTAGTTACCTAAAAATATAATTTAAAAATTGTAACGGCAATATATTTTCAGTTTACCATTGCAAATACTGTTATTACCTATTGTAACGAATTATAATAATTCATTATGATAAATTAATTATTTTATAGTAATGTCGTATAATGGAAGACATTA
>DWLS01005018.1:0-13208 GCA_018246255.1 Pachliopta kotzebuea | reverse complement strand
GGCGAGACTGGAAGAGAAGAACATGTTGTGCCGACCCTACATAAAGTGGGACCAGGGCAGGAGAAAGAAGAAGAAATCGCTTATAACGTCGCTCTTGCTCATATTATAAGTTTAGTTAATTAACTGTACCGTAATGTGAACAATAAGGAATTTATCTAAAGACTTAAAGTTTATTATCTGTAGATTTAGATGGGAATGTTAGTGAAATGAAAATAGTTAAGAAATATCTAAAGCGGTCGCGAAATACGAACCAATTGTCCGTAACACTTTATTTGGCTTTCGCTAAAAGCACTTTAGAGCTGAATCGTTGGCGGTATTAAAAATGTCCCGCTGCATCACAACCGTTCGAATCAGAAATATTGTTAGCTGAAGAATGATTTTAAAATAAAAATTAACTTTAGCAATTCCTTCAAGTGATATTTAATTTGGAAATTGTTTCACCGGAATCAGGAATCCCTTTTTACATTCAATGGTTGCTTTCGTCGAGAGTTTTGTTCTCCTTTAACGAAATTATTGTAAACATTGCTACATACTCTATTCTATTAATAACGATTATATATTTTAATTTTTAGTATGATTTTATTATTAATATTTAAAGAAGTTTAAAGTAGTAAAAAAGAAGGTTCCCCTAAACGGTGATTATCGTAGATATCTGCAGTTGCATATATGAAAGTGTTTTGTTGGTGTATATGTTAAATTACCGGGGTAATGGGAACAGGTATTTTATTAATGATTAACAATAATGATATATTACTGTTCCAATTCAAAAATTACTGGAGTAACGTAATAATCCTACATCGTATGCCGTTTAATGAAATGTATTTTTGTGGAAATTTACTAGTCGTCGTTTTATGAGAGATTTATCTTTTGTCGTTCAAATCATTTGAATAACATGTGATGTTGTTTTAAAAAATGTAAATTTTTTTCATTTCCTGTAACATGTTGCTAGGGTATTGTATATTTATATAATCGGAGTAGTTCATGATTATTTTGAACATATGTATCATTCGGTGTTTTAACTTTATAATGAATGTTGTTGCCTTGACTACCTCGTGAATGTGATATTACCTGGTAGAGGTACAAAAAAAGCGTTTCGACCCTCCCATGTGATGCTAATATAAAATATTCATTAGCCAACTTTGAGGTTAGCTAAAAGCATAACGGCGTTATGTAACAATCGTTTTATATTATTCCAACATAAAACTGCTGTTGATTACACTGAAAGTTTTATTTTACCCTTTCTAAACAGCAGTAGGAGTAAATTCCTCAATTATCAAATACATCACTGTTCTCTTCGTAAGTGACAAGTTTTAATATGTTTCGTACAAACTCTCTTCTTAAATAAATTTAGAGTCGAATACAAGGGGGAGGGAAATTATAATAAACCAGTGAACTTATTTTTCAAGTTATTATTAAATTAATTATTCGATTATACGGATGTAGTTACAAAAAGTCCGGGAGGAGAGCGCAGAGAAACTTTTTGCTTATGAAGGAAGAAGCGCAAATGCAACGTTATTACAGCCAGATGTTGCAGTAATATGATTTTAAATTTAAATTATAATTTCGGTTTAAAATTGCACTTATATGAATAATAAATATTATAGCATCATACTTAAGATATATAGGTTTTACTGATTGATCCTATGTCGGAGACAATCTAGATATTTACCACAGCAGCTATATCTACCGCTAAATAGTAATGTGTAAAAATTATATTCCGGTTTGAAAGGTACTTTTTGCTAGTGAAATTACTGGGGTAACGATACTTAACACCTTTCGTCTCAGGTCGATGTATACAAGCTTAACCAGCGCCGTGTAATGGGAAATCGTACGAACGAACGAAATGAACAACTTGCTTTTCTCGAAGCAATGACAATTAATAAAATGGATTACTTGATATAGGTTCAAATAATTCAAATATATGTTAAATAATGAATTGTTTTTTGTTTTCGGGTAATCTATATGCCTTATGATATTCGCGAAGACTTTGTCGGTTCCTGAGCTCGATGATCCTGACTCCGCAAGTTGATTATTGAATATAACAGTCAACTTTTATATTGCTGATTTTATATTGAATTATTGTCGTTTCACATAGAATTTCGAAGATAATGAATGATAATATCCTAAGCCTGGTTTTAATAAGCTAAAATTAACTATGCGCATTGTTATGCGCAAACGTCTGTCGCTAAATCACACATTTTACGAACACAACTCGGTAATGATCTATAGGGATTGCGTCAAGTTTTACCGTTTGAAGAAAACACGCCTGAAACAAAGGCGCTTTAATGTTTGTAACATGATTTAATTATTACGAAAACTTTTAAAATGTTAACATAATCAGGTTCAATAAGATAAACTGGATATAACGAATGATACATTAAATGAATAATCTCATACAATACAAAGGAAACGAACAATATTTTCGATCTCCCTGCTTAGAGTGAGATAAAAAAAGGTAAAAAATTGTAGCAAATCTAATATTATCTATTCATTTATTTATAATTTTTTTACACAATTAAACAAGAAAAATACATATATAAGAGATATGCAGTAAACAAAAAGGTGGACATAATACCACAAGGCATTCTCTTACAGTCAATCTTTCGGGATGTGATGAGAACAAGAAAATACAATATAATCGGTTGCAATAAGAAAATGATAAGTAGTGTAATCGACATAGATGTATATATAAAGTACATAAAAATTATACATATTATATACAATACAAATAAACATATTTAAATATAGAAAGGAGTTATATTGTTCAGATATAGTACTCCCCAGAGGTTACTCTTAAATAAAGGTTTACAAAATTGGTTGGTAAAGAGTTCCAAAATTCCTTAATTCTAGCATCCAAGTTTTACTTTAACTTAGTCCATAATTCTTCCCTTATATTTCTTTATTAAACTTATACACACATTGAACATTAAGGTATTAATCGTTCCGTGTTATTATTTATATTAAAATCTCTATAGAATCTCTTCTAAATAATAATGAAATATTATATATAGAAATGTATGTATAAATAAATTTATGTATGTACCAGATAACATTATTTTTTTAAGCATTAAATATAACTTCACCTACATCTCCCACCTCCTAGGTCGACTGGTAGAGTATGACTATAGGCATTAAGTCCGCATAAAAGACCCTAATTTCAGGTGTTTCAAAAAGGTTTTTGAAAAAATATAAATAAAAAAAAGCCGAAAATCTTTGCAGCACTGAGATATGGCCTTTTTATACCATTATATATATTTATATAAGCATTATAGGTACAGCGACAATACCAAATAAATACTATAACCTGCCATACTGATTTTGTACTGCATAGACAAATAACTTATCTTACTTGTGGCAAGGTCTCTTTTGTTGCAGACCGTCTAGGTAGATCCGCAGTTCGTAATTCTACCTCCAAATATTAATGAGCAAAAATTTCCGTGTTTCGGTTTGAAGGTGGCATGTTAGTGAAATTACTGGAATAACGACATTTAACACCTTACGTCTCAAGAAAGTTGGTGAGAAGACTGAGCCTCTTTTGTTGATTAGCAGAGTTCATCATAAGCAGGTGAGGTTGGCTTTGATCCTATGAATTGTTGAGCCCCGTTTTATAGACTATTTGAAGTTATTTTGATTTAGCTGCAAGAGACATCGTTGGTATGGGCACATGAAAAGAAGACCTCCTGTCTATGTTGGAAATGTTATGGCCAATCTGAACATCACAGGTATCGAACCCAGAGAACGGCCAAAGACAAGATAGACAGATGAGATCAAAATAGATCTAAAATTCTGCAAGGTTACCGAAGAGGACGCGTCCGATAGAGCGAGGTTTAAGAGAAAGACCATAAAGGCAGACCCCACCATCAGATGGGAATAATAAATGCCACGGAGAGAGAGAGAGATTGCGGTTTGATTATACTATTAACAGTTTTAACTAATAAACAAATAGTATAGTTACAGAGCAACCTGTGGTACTTACTATAATTCCTATTGCAGCCGACAAGCAATATGTGCATAACTTTGATTTGAAGGATGATAATGAAATTATTGGGATAACGGGATTTAACACCTGCTGTCAAGGCGATATGTATCAAGGACCACTCTCGTTGACTAGTCGGAGTAAAATATGTAATTATTATAAAATTTAAATTGTTTAATGTATTTCGATTTGTAAACGGTGTAGCTGGTGCAGTGTAATATGAGATGTGTTAGTGTTGGTGTGGTAATGCTGTGCGTGAATGCGAGCGTTGGACTGTAAGGCGGCGCGTTGAGTGCGCGGTCCGCAGGCGGCGGACCTCGCCGAAAAGAAAGGACCGTATACTTGTTAAATGATGACGACGGTTGCACGTTGCCGAGTGAAATGTACGTAGGGATGGAGTGTTCCGACGAGATGAGCAATTCGGTATTTAAGAGCGTGCCGGCGCTGCGAATGTCATCAGTTAACACCAGCCCACAACGTCGGGAACATCTCGAAGAGAAGTTGTTCGCAGCAGTTTAACAGCAGTATACCCGAGCAGGGTCCTCGCTTACTTCGAACGTGTACTAACCACGCTCAATATGCGCGCTTTCGTGGTAAGTTTTGCTTGCGGATTTTTTTTTAATCCTATATTCTATATCCATTTGGCACATGCGATTATTTCATCTATGGATTATGGGTGAACGTTTCCAGAAATTGCGGTACAAAGTGTAGTGTTCAGTGAATACCCTAAGGACTGTCATGTACCAATTGAGGGAAGATATTTGCTGTCAGTGATTTGTGATATAAGTGTTCCTGCTCCTTTCCACCGACCATATGATGTCCTGATATAATTTTGTTTTTATATTACTTTTATATTAATATTATAATACAACAGATTCCTTAAAGCTAAACATATCATTACGAGTAATTTACATTCGTGTAAATGTTACGAAATGTAGTATTGAACGGTACAGTAGTACTGATGGTGTGACATTTAAGGGTGAAACCGGCGTTTTGAAAACGGGAACTGCTTCATTATTCAGATCAGGTCACCATTTCACCGATTCCATTCCGTCGACGTCACGGCTTCGAAAAGTCATCATCAGTCATGAAAGTAAACCAACCGATCAGTATTCCAATCTGTTACATTCTAAGTGTTTACTCACATCTTGCATAATCCAATCCATTTCAAATTGGTAACCACCGTGTACGGTTTATCTCGTATTACGTCAACCGCTCCGTTTCCTAATCTCTTTGCTACAATCTGATCTATTACCTTCGATACATTCCCGTTGTGGTCAGTGGTTATGCTGAAATTAGGGTTCGAGGTTTTGTTGATCGCTTTGCGAATTTACAATTGCTGTCAATGAAAAGTCACTGCGCCTGCGCAATCCTCAAATCATATGATTTAAGATTTTTCTTTTTCATATACAAACGATTTACACTCCTTGACACCCTCAAGTCGTCAGTAGCGGAAATGTTGAATGCTTATTGAAGATCTATTTGAAGATATTTTATATTAAATTTGGTGTTAATAATGTTTTTATTGTTACAGGTCCTCGCCTGTGTGGCGCTCGCCTACGGCCGCCCTGAACCCCCAGTCGGCTACAGCTACTCAGCACCAGGAAGATATTCAGCACCTTCAGGTAGCTACGGAGCTCCATCCCTAGGAGGAATCAGAGGAATCTCGGTTGGAGGACACTCCGGTGGTCTCTCCCTTGGGTCCAGCGGTCTCTCTCTCGATGGACATTCCGCCGGACTTTCTAGTTTCTCCTCAAGTGGAATTTCTCTTGGCGGTGGTAGCATCGGCGGCGGCAGCATTGGCGGAGGACTCGCTTTGGGCGGTGACTCTGGTTTCGCAGGTGGATACGCTGGTGGTTATTCAGGTGCTCCTCTCGTTCAAAAGCACATCTACGTTCACGTACCTCCCCCAGAACCAGTAGAACAGAGATTACCCCGCATCTCACCTGTCGCTCCCCCCCAGAAGCACTACAAGATCATCTTCATCAAGGCACCAACTCCCCCCACTCCGGTTGCGCCAATCATCCCCGTACAGCCACAAAATGAAGAAAAGACCCTCGTCTACGTTTTGGTCAAGAAGCCCGAAGAACAGCCCGACATCATCATCCCGACCCCAGCTCCCACTCAGCCCTCTAAACCAGAAGTTTACTTCATCAAGTACCAGACCCAGAAGGAAGGCGGTGTCATTGGCGGTGGTGCTATTGGCGGCGGTTCTCTCGGTGGTGGTGCCCTCGGCGGTGGTGCTATAGGTGGTGGATCCATCGGCGGTGGCGACCTTAGCGCTATTTCTCTCGGTGGCTCTGGAATCGGCGGCATTGGAGGAGGTGCCGGCATCGGTGACGGTTCAGGTCACGGTTCTGACATCAGCGGCGACTTCGGTGCGAGCGGCGGTGACGACAGCGGCTCAATCGGTGGTCACGGAGGTGCCACCAGCTCTCAGTACGGTCCCCCTGGTCATGTCGCTGGACCCCTTCACTAAATCCGAATCATTCCAATATGCTTAAGTGGTAGAGAGGAGTTATAATATTTATTGCTAAGCGACCACTACTATTGGTGTAATATAAGAGCCCCGCCCATCTCTCAAGCTCAGTGAGTGAAACACGCGAACTACCATTTCTGCAAACGGAGGCCAGAGGTCGAATGCCCTGTAAATATTCATCACTTGCATTCACCAGAAAGCCGACCACAAAATATTCGACTCTTATACCCCTCCATCGTCACCGCTCACCGCTACTTGTTATTAGTGCACAGTGTTAATGTTGTTCTATATGAGTATTTTGCGATTGTTATGTTTATGTATATAATAGATAGCTTTTTATTTTATTTTATAATAAAACAAGAATTGTGATGCAATAATGTTTTTATTTTTGGCGTTGCCCGGTTTTTTTTTTTTGGATCGAACAGGCAATTACGTCACGACCGAAAGTAGATGTGAAAGGTTGCCTTGGCATGGTTGAGGGTGATCGGTGGTTCTGTCTGAGGCTCCTTTCTCCTTTGCGACCGGTACAGCTTCGATACAGAATCAAAATTATGTATAATGCAAGCGTATAGTAATAAAGTTGTTACGCAAGAAGGTCGGCATCGAGCGAAGGCGTAAACACCGTTGGTGGTACGACCATTGCTCTTTATTAAATATAAAAATCATCACGGAGAATAATAATTTTGATCCTGATATAACTTCACTCGAGAAAGCCGTTTAGTACAAAAGCAGTAGAAATTTCGGTTTTTTTGGGATCTATCTCGAATTAATCTTACCAGGCTTAACACCATAGCCTTATATTTATCTAATTACCTACATATGTTGACTGGAGAAATATTTATATGGGCGCCCTTAACTAATTAATTTAAATAAATTTATTCTAATTAAAAACATAATCATCATTAACCACAATCATTTTCATTTTGATTTCGCATATTGATTTCCAGCGCGTCCGCTCCGATGCTCCTCATCCAAAGATACCCTGCAATCTTCCCACATGCCGTTGTTTCTACCAAATACGTGGTCTCCGCTCCAGTTCCCTTTGCAGTCTATTTCTTACTGACTATCGACCGATCTTTGTGTTTTATGCCTCTGTTTTCTTTTAGTATGTGTATATAGGTTTTTTTTACCTCCAATGATCTACAGGATGGTAATTTCCAACGCTGTTAAAAGACGAGGTTATGAAAATTCCGATTCTAACATATTGATATTCGAAACACAGCAATGATGTTGTGGCGGCAGACTATACCGTCGACATTATCAACATAATCAACATATCAACAGCCTGCTATGATTTACAATAGGAGGGATTTTAAACCAGAAACCTGTGTATCACAAGGGAAGTGTTCAACTCCTGCGACATGAAAGTCAGTTGAACTTAAAAAAAAAGTGCCACGATTAAGTGAGGTCTTGTGTGTTATCATAAATATCAGCAGGTTAGTGAACTGAGCGCAGGTGTACTACGCAGCTGTTTAAAATTGTAATGCCTGCAAGCACTCAACTCGTAATGTTAGTCGGGGCATCACTGCAAAGTTAGGAAAAAACTCATGTAAAATATTTTGAGTTTTATTTAGAAGGCACAATGTTGAAAGGATCTTATTGTGGTAGTGTCATAGTGGTGGACATTATCCCATAAGACCTTCCACAAGACGGACCGATGATTTGTAAAGGTTACGGGAAAGCGCTTGATGTATCGCAAGAATCGATAGGTGTGGTATATTTCAGGGGAAATTTCATCATCATCAGCTTGCTGTAGCCCTAAGGAACGTCAATTAGCACGAAGAGAAGGGAAGTAAGGTGCGATAGATTAGGTAGTATTTTTAATTAATTTAAACTAAACTAATCTAGATTTATATAAAGCATCAAAAAACTAAATATTGCAGACTAAGCTAATGTTTGATAGGTGAGCACGAATTTCTGCATTGTAATCAGAGTACATTGAAGACATCGAAAATTTCATTAACAGAGCTTGGGGGGTGAGGTTGGCCCAATTAAGTTTGCATACTCACAATTATGTCACTGGTGTATGAGGGTGAGGGGGGAGTGATGTAGATTCGTATGGGCTCCGAATAATTACTATGAAATTAATACGTCTGAGTAATCAAATGATTGTACGATTTGTACGGGAACAAATATAGATATTGGTTGGTTGTCAGCATGAAGAAATTATTTAAAATAAAATCTTTGAAGAATTTTTTAAAAATAAGGTATTTTCTGATGGTAGGTTTCATTTGCCGGAGACGGTCTAGTTAGGTATAACAATAGCGCAGTTTTCTGCCCTCAAACAGTACTTTGAGAAAATTACTGTGTTCCAGTTTAAAGGGCGCTGTAGTTAGTGAAATTACTAGGGTAATATGTAATTTGTCAGATTGATCGCAGATTTAGTGAAACAATAATTTCTGGTATATTATACTAGTACCTACTCATAACAATGAAGTTCTGGTGAAAATGATATTATACACATTGTGCTCGTCGCTTTGAGATTATTACTATCGTTACCCCAGTAATTTTACTAGCATATTGCACCCTTTAGATAAGAACAGTAATGTTTGCACGGTTCTATTATGCGGTAGAAAGCAGCTGCAGTGGTACCTACCTAGACTATCTCCAGCAAAAGAGACCTTCCACATGTAAGTTATACTTTTTAGGTGGAAAATTGTTTTGATTCTTATAATTATTACTTTTTGTTTACTGCAGTAGAGTGTATGTACAATGGGGAGTGTCCGTCGTTAAACATTAAACGTTTAGTTCATGTGATTCCACTAACCTACAGTTAACGCAATCTAAAGCTTAATGGCTCACTTATTGCCGTCGCTAAAACGTTCATAATTACCATGCTGTTACTGCGGGCGAATCGTGTCCTAATATTCTGGTTACGAGATTTTTACTTATCGTAATATATTAAATGGACAATCAGGCAGTAACATTAGCGATGTGCGAGTAAAATCTAATCGTTTATATAATTGTTTAAAGTTAGATGATGTCCTGAACTCTTCCATCTCATAGATCAATTTTATTATTTTACAGATTTTTTATGGCCACGGTGGATCTTTTGCAAGGTTTCCGACTGTCGTGTTAATAAGGCTGTAATAGGGACTGAATGATTCAGTCTATACCTAAGTAACTCGCAGTATAATAATAAAATTTGCAAACTTGTGATGATAGCGACAATAGCTAGAATAGATGAAGTTCTCAGATTTCGTGTTATATGTTTGCGACAATAGACATAGTAATTTCTTTTTGAAAAACTTCTTTCATATAACAGATAAAGATAATATAATTATACAGTAGCAGAACTTTTTGTTTGTGTTTGTAATTATTTTTTACTGTAGCCGGAGCATGTAAGTAGATATTAGGCATTTAGCAGGGTTTCATTAAGCGGAGCGTACAAGACAGATGTAGCTGAACTGGAGACGTTATTGGTCTATTAATCATCTATAATTTGAGTATGTGTGCGCCAAGTTAGCAGGCAATGTAACTAATAATTAGAAAACTATCAAAAACAGTAACCGCGACGTACGTTATAAATCAACTGGATAGTTATGGTGATAAGATATACATTGATAGGGCAGCAATTTGTTATATTAAAATTAGTTTGGGGATCAAAATTTAGATATAAATATTTAGATAATAATGTTATGACTGCAGTTTGATTATATAAGGCTGATAAATAATTAGTCTCGTACGAAATATCTTGTGGTTTCTAAATTGAGATAGGAACCATGGTATAACAAGGCAAACGATCAACTATTGATGACTGCTGTATAATTGATGGTACTGGTAATTGGTTGGAAGATATTGCTTATAAATAAGGTCGTTCTTGTCCACATTTAGGTTACAAGTTTAGTCAATGAACTGTACTTTAATGTGAGCAATGAAAAATTCAACGTTTATGTATATTATAACGTAGATATTGTGACTTGTTAATGAAGTTGTAAAGACAATTTTAACTTAAAAAAAATATGTTAAGCATACGCAGCATGAATCACGGAAAGCAACGCAGACTTCTTAAGTTATTTCACGGACCTCTTAAGTTATTTCACTTAGTACATTTACAATACGTAAGAGGCGCGTGAGCTGAATTATAAACAGCTAGTCAGACAGTATTTCGTGCAGCTTCTTGTATATGATGTAAGAATGTAAAATATCTAATTAAAACGTCTGCTTATTATCTAACAGTTTTAATTTAGACATCACGTTAGTGATTAATTATTAAATACAAACGCAATACAGTTCATAGTTCCACCGGTTCTATTTAGATCTACCATAGAAAACAGAATTTACTATACTATAACATATCATATTTTTAATATACAATTTTGATTTTGTTTAATTGAATACAAGATCATTTGGAGTCGTAATAAGTCTAATGGTTTGGACGCTTCCCACTTCGAAAGTACCGGGTTCGAATCCGGACTGCACCAATGAATTTTTCAATTTATATTCAGTTAGTATAACACCAACTAATATTACGTACTCTGACGGTGAAGGAGATCATCGTGAGGAAACCTGCTTATCTATGTGATGACCATTCGCAGTCGGACTCCATTATAACTGATAAGGAAGTCGTTGTGTGTTTCACTACACATGATGACCACGACCCTTAGTCATGAGGAAGTACGACTTAGAAGAATATAAAAAATGGTATAGTGGATACAGTTATATAACTAATTCGTGATATATCAATTGAGAAGTTTGCCAACTTAATAACTTAAAAGTAACAATAGCTTGAGGGTTCAAATATTACTATTACACCTGCCTTAATTCAGAGGTTAATACATTATATGCGGTCAAAAAAAATTTTCTTGGGGAGGACATAATACATAGCTTCCGTTAAAATGTGTGATCTACCAACTCGCACTTGGCTTCATGGTGGTTAAATGACCTTAATTATTTTTCTCGTGTAAGGCACTGAGTCTTAAAATTAAAAAGAGCTATTGTAAGTTATTCTCATGACAAAAATGTTCGGAGAGAGTTTGTTTTCGTAATGCCTAATTAAAATAATATCTGCACAAGTCCTCGGAGCACCATCCCGATTAATTTCCTCCAGTGCGATAAAAATATTAACGTCAGAGGAAAATGAGAAATATTATTGTTTTAGATCGTCGTAAACACGCTCGGTTCACAATCACTTACATTTTGAGAGTGTTTTGTAATAATTTACTTTCGATTTTAAACCTTATGATTTAGCTTTAGAGTTGCTTTCGGCGAACATTGAATACATCCGTCTGATTTTCATGATAATATATATTTTTTTCATAAAATAAAAGTTCGCAACGCCGACGTTAAAGCAAGTCACGATCGGGAAGGAAGCCACCACGGAAAGCCTTCCCGCAACTTTATTTAGGTCGTTGCAACATCATTTTTTCCCCTTCAAATTAAAATAGAAAAAAAAAACTCTTAAGATTACAATAAACCAGAATGATTTTCATCATAATTACCATTCAAATATACCTTTTCTACATTAAGATCATAAACTTAAAATAATACTTTACGTTACTAGTTATACTTTACACTTTAAAGGTAGTAAAAAAATGTATATTAATAATACTACTGGAATTTGTATAATTTATAAGTGTTGCTATATATAAATACAGCCAGCTCTTCACTTTCACACAATCACATATTTCGCACATTTTCACTCACATGAAGGAATGCGACCCAGGTGGGGAATCTAGAAATATTTCATGTACTTAGGGAATTTAAGTAAGACAGCATTTTTCTGAAGCTCATACTCTTAAATATTTTTTAAAGGAAACACCTGATAATACTATATTAAAGTCATTATGATATTGATTTGTACACAGTAATAGTTTGAAGGTTGCTGTATGCTGTTGAAACGTTCTAATGATGTCTCTGGCACTGCGGGTGTTATAGACTACGGTATTGATACGTTACCGTTTACCATCAGGAAGGCTGTATGCTTGTTTACCAACTTAATGATATAAAAAAGCCAAATTAATGAAGTAACGGAATTTAACAACTTATCTACGTTTCAAACTAACGTGCGTAATTTGGTGCGTTGTATATTATAGACACATTATTACTATCAAGCGAAAGCCTCTCGTAAAAATTAGATATTCCATATATGCAGTTTTCGTTAGTTGTTTTTACCCACTTTCGTACATTAAAATTTTGCAAATGCAGTCAGAAATAATTTACGTGCGAAAGCGGTGGTTCCATTGTATGTATTGTATAGTTAATATATTGCCAAAAACCGCTACGTGTATGAGGCGAGCTTTCGTCATGCAAACGCACCGGCGCTGTGTAATTCTGTTACACATGATTTGGTGGAAACCGCATGAGGCTATGAACTGAATACATAGTTACATTTCGGCGTGTGCAAGGGGACATGATGGGAATATAAATGTAGGCAGCGTTATGCGAAAAATCGAAAGTGCCACCGGCTCTGTAGAAAATAAAGCGGAAAGCAATAAAGCAGCCACATCCGCCGCCCTGCGCTCTAATGCGCCGTCGGTTGAGCCGATATTGAATATATTAGGTGATATTACCTAACTTGAGTAGGCAGTAACAAATTGATCCTTGAAAGTTGTAATACTTAGAACCCACTTCAGTTGCTTACCAAATAAAATACACGAGCGCTGCTCTAAGCTGTTATTTAACAACAAAGTGAACGTCATTTGCGAAGATTGATAAGTGACGCCCATATATTTTTTCTTTTTTTTTTTTTTTAGGGTGTTTTGCATTCTTTCGGCCACTATTGGGCCCGTGAAAGGGTCATCGCGCCCTCCG
>DWLS01005017.1:0-13208 GCA_018246255.1 Pachliopta kotzebuea | reverse complement strand
CCCCCGCCCCCGGCCCCCCCCCCCCCCCAAAACCCCCCCCCCCAAAACCCCCCCCAAAAAAACCCCCAAAAAAAAAAAAAAAAAAAAAAAAAAAAAAAAAAAACCGAAATGACGGGTTTGCTGACAATTTAGATTAGACGCGAGCTACGCCCGGACGTGTTTTGTGAGGAGAGCCTTGGTCTCGCACTGTTGAAGCGGTATTTTTCTTATAATACACAAAAACTTATTGTTTCACGCAATTTTGTTTCGTAACATTGATGATTTACGCAAGCCGACATAAAATAGTTAACATTGGCTGGCTTCTTGCTTACATAGTTAGTGTACTTCCTACTTATGCGTTATGTATCTGTTTATGATGCGTTCTAGTATAATTCTTGACGTCATTACTTTTATTTTAGCGCATTACTTAATACAAGAGTTATGAGTAGTATTTTTCATGATACAGGCGATGTAATAAAGCTTGTGAAATGTAAAATTATAAAAACTTTGTTACTAGAACATATTACGTAAATGTAAAAACTCTAAACCTAATATAAATGTAGTATAACCTTTAAGAACTATAATTTATACGGATGACATTGAAAAACAAAAAATGTTATCACATGTATACGGAAAATTAAGATTTTCGATATGGTTTGTAAAATATTAAAGGCTCGCAAATAGGTTGCGAAAACCGCGGTGGGTGGTAGTACATGCCGCGATGGTAACTGCGCTGGTCGCGTTGAGCAATATTTTCACAATCCTGTTGTAATACTGGATTAGCAACGGCGACCAAGCACTCGATGCATGGCCTGGATGCACTGAATATAACGATACTATTCCTTGCTTCGTGTATATTTTCTGTATAAATATTTTTTTCGTCTGCTTTATTTTGTATGTTGTTTTGTAACAACGCAGCCACAGATTGTGAAGCCTGCTCGCGAAGAGTTCTCTGGAACCGACGTCATACTAACGGAACACAGCAATGCTCTTATGGTCGATTAATAGATTGAATTTAATGTACAAAGCATTTATTATATAAATATATAATCAAACTTATTTTTCCTTATTTTAGTTAAGTATAACCTAATACACTGACAAGTTTTATGTGTATTATATATAAGTAGCTCAAAATATTTATTACAGACAAAATAAATATGTCGAGATGTGATTTCCCGCCCGATCAAATAAAAAAATTTATGGCAATAATTGGATTTTAAGAAGAAATCATAACAAATTAGTTAATTTTGACGATGAACATTGATTTACACGGCACATTTGTTTAGCTTACTGATAGCGATACAATTACTACTTTACCAAAAGTAAAAGTTACTTGTAACTAAAACCAAGGAAAGGGCGCAGGTCTTACCTGAAACAATAACACGGATAATAAGTTATACATTCAGTGAAGTAATACTAACTGGGATGGATTATCTACATTTATTATGTATTTTTAACATTTGTTTGTTAAACAGTGCATTATATAGGGTTAACAACCCTAAACTGAAAGGTGATTTTTAAGGAAGAAAAATAAATTATAAGAAAAATACTTTATGAAAAAGTAATGTCCAAAGAAACGATAACACCTTTTTAATGTTGCTTTACTTTTACAAAATGAATAGTCTACTCTTGAAATTAACGAATAACAACGCAAAAGAACAAAAGAAACAATTCTTGAATTATTTTGTTTCCTAGACATTAACCATTATCCTTTTTTTATAAAGGCACTTTTAGTCTCGATAATGAGGAAGCGGCCTGAGTAGATAAAAGCAGTTAACGAGGGAATAAAAAATAAGCGGCATACTAAATGCGGTTAATTGTTCGTAGGTATTCAACGCTGACCAGTCGCGGAGCCAGTTATCGCTCACTATATGACGTCGGTGTTTTATAATAACTAAAGCACTAATATGATATACACGCCCTATGATAGGAAGCAATAACGTACAAAATAATATTATATAAAATCGAGTGAAGAAGGTACTTGTACTAAATTCTTCACATGGACATTAAATAGTTAAATAAACGCGTTATAACCAAGAAAACAAAATTTTATTAAATATACATAATATAAAATTTCATTAACAAGATAAAAACTGGGATCATTATCATAAGTTTTGTAGGCTAAGATAACACAAAAATTCATTTAAAGAAAGCCATCGCTCGGAATTGATTATATATATGTATACACTTTGCCAAGCTAAAATTGGACACAAAAATTAAAAAAAGGTTTGAAATAATAAAAAAAAAACATAAATTAATATATTACTTTCCAATAATTCTGTTGGTAAACTAGGTGTATAAAACGAAGATATTTAACAATAATGATTTATACTGTAGGATATTATTTAAGTGTTATCCGATACGGTATCATAATGTATTTGGCTTTCATAATGTATAACGATTGCGTGATTTAGAAAAAGAAACTCATTTAGAGACAATATGCAGGTTTTGTAAAAGACCGGTAGTTAAGTAGTTTTCCAAAGCAAATTCAGAGACGGGCCACTGCCCCTATCGCTATATAGGATATTTTTTTATAAATAGTGTACAATACAATTGAATATGGCTACATTGTACGAACACAGACGTGCAGAAGATTTGGTCCAGCGCGGAGTAGGCGTTATGTAGAAGCAAGCGGTCGGCCTTCGCAAAGCGAACGGGCCCATCAGCGAACGAGCGCTTCGCTCGTTAATACACACCTTTAATTATACTTCATTTTTATGATTACTCGATTATAATAACACGAATAACAACTACGAAAATGATAAGGCGTTTTTATTACATGATAAGATAAACGTATATTTGTACAAATATGACAATTAAAAAAAAAACAATCTTGCGTTGGTGTCTATTAAATTACAAAATACCTCTTTAGTAGAAATTTTCTCAATTCAAACATAAAATTACGAAACCGAAAATTTTGCTACCTACCAAATATAAAAACTCTTTTTTGGACATGTATTTACCAGTAATGTTATTTAGTAATAAATTTAAAGTTGTACGGTGTGAAATAATAATTACACCATAGATATACATATTTGATATACGTCGACCTGTTATCGTTATTTGTAATTATGTAAACTTCTAACATTTTATCTCATGAATTTTAATATTCACTTTTTAACTGCAGCATGTTACTAAAGTAGAAATTTAATGAACGTATGATAAGTTGAGTATGTTTCTATGTTTTTAATTAAAAACTTACATTTACCATAAATATTAAGTCAGAAATTTTAACGTCTGAATGAATTCTATATAAGTGTAAGTACTCATCGATATATTAGTTAAACGCAAATGGTCTCTCGCGAGTCCAAAGCCCTCTTTAAATTGTTCAATTACGGCGAGACGCCGAGTCAATTTGCGTGCAAGGGGTTGACTTAAGAGGGGTGAGGGGAGCCGGCGGAAGTGACCCAAAGACAACGTGCGGGACACATTGTGCGAATGTCTTTTGTGGGCACGGTCTTCCCTTGCTAATTATGTGTAGCTCTAACCAGATGCTCGACATCCGCCCGGATCATCTACCTACTTCTATGTACTTTTTATGAAGTAAGCTAATGTAAATTGAAATTAAATAGCGAAGTCGGTCGATATTCATCACTTGTTCAAATGAGATGTTTGCACGCGAATAACATCGAAAGAATAACAAAATGATATATGTCACACTCTTAGACGTGGGCGTTTCAACAAACACACGATTTGAGTAGTGTTGTGACAAAACGTCTCCTTTTGTTTTCCAACAAATCTGCGCTCAATTCATTATAACAATTAAAACCACAATTTTTTGCAAAATCAATGGTAGTGCACCTTTTGACGTTGTCGATTAATATTACTCTGAGGATGACGAACGCAATGTTAGGATAGGTCATAAATACGTCTTTTAATATTGCGATGAGACGAGAAAGAGCATAAATTTATACTAGTAACTATCTCAGAAGCGTTATTATACTGGTGGTAGGTCACCGTTGCCGGAGACCGTATAGGTAGGTACTACCGCCAAACAATTATGTGCAAACAATACTGTGTTCTGATTTGAAGGGCGTTGTACAGTAGTGAAATTACTGGGGTAGCGGGACTTCATACCTTATGTAACAAGAAAACGAGCACAATGTGACATTATGTATACTATCGTAACAAACGCCATATTGTTATGGGCAGGCGTATCATTTACTATCAGGCAGGCCTTTCTCATCTCGTCAACCCGTTGATTAAAAAAAAAAAAAATACTTTTACATAATACTTTAAATACAAAAATCTTACCATTTTTAAGAATATAAATGACTGTCGGTAAAACATTTTACTGACACGAAAAAAATGCTTACTTGATTTAAAAGCAATTTTAATATTCTCTTTGTTCAATTTAAAAATGGTTCGATCTACTGGGTTAATTGCAACGCTTCATTAAAAAAATCTATTTTGCAAAGAGGAAAGAAACTGGTACACTAAATATAGACTTGTGCCGTCCCGAGAATTTGTAAATAAAGCGACGTGATGGAACATTGCAGGTTGAACAAACTGTCATAAAATCATCTATTAAGCAACTATCGGCCACGGGGCCAGCTCTGATAACCTTTGAACCGGCAATGTACTAGTTCGGGATAAGTTATCAATTTGCGTCACTATTATATTTTGTTTTTTTAACGGCCGTAACGAAATACCACCAATGAAACACAAACTTTTTCTTCTGCGAGGTCTTCCGCACGCAAGATAACGTAAAACAAAATATTATTTTAGCTCGAAATATTACTCCCATTTATTTTAAAGATAGTTTTCTATATATTGATTGATTACCTAAACAAGGTCATAATTAAGCAAGCTGGAAGTTTACCTTAACAACTGTACGTCCTTTTGTTGCAATTCAAAGGTATGGGCCAACAGCTAGATCAACCATTTTAAATATTGCAAATTTGTCAAATTTTGAAGGTCAGTAAGTACTTTATTGTGAGGTAATTACATTAAATATATCAAATACATTTCATTACTAGGTATTATTAAATTAAACTTAGGACTTGGAACAAATAGTTAATTTAATAGGGGTACTAGACGAAGAGCAGTGAAGCATTGACCCTCACAACTTACATCGTAGACTACCCCTACTTGTCACGCTGACGATTTTTAACATTACTACAGGTAGTTCATACAATTTTCGGTTTTACCGTAGTTGTAATTTAGAAAGTGTTATATATTATAATAAAGTAAACCGTACAAGGAATACTAATTTATGTTATGAATAAATATTAAGAAAAAATTACATGTACCCGCCAGAACTAATTACATTCAAACTGCTGTGTTGTGTTACAAATATGAAAAGAAGCCACAAACCAAAAAGAAACTACACAAAATATGTTTGATTATAATGTTGGAGTAAGCAGCATCTATAGATGCGAGTAAAACTATCGCTGTTTTAGTTTTCTTTACATCTCGTAATGCGATTCACCGCCAAAGGTACTTCGTGATGGATAATTCAATAATTTAGTTAGTGATGAAACATACACAAGGACCTTGAAATTTGAAAGCATAACGCACGTCACATATAAAATACTTGGGTACATTTCATGGGCCCTTGAGCGTGCAGGAGGGTTCCGCCGAAGTGCAACGGTGCGTGGCGCATGGTGCAGTTTGATATCTATCGTGCACTGGTTGGTTATAGTTACATTGAACTAAGTTAAGGGGGGCTCCACCTGTTAGATGCATAATTAGATGAGGTGCATCTAATGGTTGACTACTGTACCGTAATTTATAATTAATGTAGGAACTATTCACATCCTTTGTATAAAAACATTACACGATACGCTTACTATATTAATACTTTTTACTTTAAAACAATCCGATAAATGAAGAAAAAAGGAATTATAGGCGGGTGTTGTAACCATTTTGCATAGTTTATAAATAATGCAATATTTGTTTTATTATGTTGATTACATTTAATACAGCACTATGGTCGTTTAAATATTTCAATGTAAGAGTGAAACGTCGTAATAAATACATTTATATATTTTAGGTACACGGGTTTCTCTGATAATCGGTTCTTTTATTAAGTATCACTGGCTTAAGATGAAGATTTATATAACCTCCATTTACGTACACTGTTTTATTAAACGTTGTTATGACCGAACGGCTCGTTAATGCATGATTACCTGAACTTATAGCAGTGAAGATTGAAGTGTGTCCGATTGAAATCATGCAACGATAGATCACCAAATAGCCATGTTAGCCAAGGTGCGTTGAGTCACTTTTATGACACGGGCAACATCTACGAGGGCTATTGAAACAACGACTACTTATTCCCCTAATCACTTTTTATGAGTGGCCTTCATTAAAACCACAGCATCGAGGACAATAGCCCGCACCACTCTAATCCGGAAGCCTCTCAAACCCTTGACCTTCCATAACGTTTATTGTTAATGAGGCTATTATGACAGGTGCGGTGTAATCTTATACATTTGAGGTTTGATTAATTATTATTATTATAAGGTAGCGAGTGAGACATAGCGTTCAGTAACAATGGAAAAATATCAGCTGTAACTTTAATGCATGGAAAAAGCGTTACCTTTGTGTAGAAGCAGGAAATAATTGCGAGGCCTTGCGAAGTTCATCGCCGTCTACGAGACCCCGCGTTCCTTCCTGCCTACACACCTCGATACGATATTTCCGTGTTCAAGAGAAAACTGACTAATGAATTTCGTTTTGCCATGAGAAGTTAAAGTAATAATCGCTTGAAACTATTAATAAAATAAATTAATGGCTCACTAGGACTTTTAAACTCAAACATCTAAAGACTAGAAATGACAAATCATTTATCAAAGTTTTGCACTAGTTGACATTTACTTTATTTGAATTGTAGTAATTGTATTGTTACACACAGTTACTGTACAGAGGTTTATTACCTCTTTAAATACAATTAACTATATATTTTTGACATGTGAATATTTCACTGCTTTATTACTTATTTAAGCCGACACTGCTTAATAGAAAAACGGCCTGTCTAAATTCTTTGAATAATGATACATCAATTCTTGATATTATATGTGTATTATGTAATGTAGAGTACGACACTGACCCACAGGGGGCCGTTCACGCGTGCTACTTTCCTTTATTGACACATTCTATAAATGGGAAACAACAATCACTGCGCATCGTGTGCGATCACTGCGCCGTAAACAAAGCAAATTATTGATCCTCCATACTAACGTAATACGATTTGACAACAATTTTATATACCTATTTCAGTCTTGTTAACCTCTAATAAATATATGATACAATCATGAAATTGCATAAATACAAAAAAGGAAAGAAAATTATAAATTATAGATATATCTGCAAAAAGTTAGATCTAGTAAAAATAATGTGCCAAAATTGTACCATTAAGGA
Source organism: Pachliopta kotzebuea (assembly GCA_018246255.1). Lineage (NCBI taxonomy): Eukaryota > Metazoa > Arthropoda > Insecta > Lepidoptera > Papilionidae > Pachliopta > Pachliopta kotzebuea. The sequence goes on along the minus strand of DWLS01005017.1, from coordinate 5,864 downwards.
AATATGGACTGGTACGTGTCTTTGTATGTATGAAGTATGTCAGTATATTTTGCTCATTGTCACAATAGTAATAAAAATTACATATAACCTACAAACAACTCCTTACATCTTTCTGCGCGTTTTTATAGCCTTGTTGTTTATATACAAAAATAGATGAAATATGTGTATTATCACCATAACCATACGCAGATGATTAAAGTATAGTATTGGTAAATGAATATATTGTCATTGATTGAATGATCGCCATTTTTGCGTAATCACAAGTCTAATACACTTATGTGTATGTTATTATCTATATCGATTCGAACAGATCTTACTGTATCTGTTCGTATTATAATTTTTGTTATGAAAATATACACGCGTTGACGCTAACAGAATACCACGTTTAAGAAATACGTCTTCGAGTCTCATTTTAAGTATAAACTATGAAAAAACATCTCTTAAATTGAATAGATGTTATTTGAAATACAAAAAGGTTATTCATACAAGTAAAACGTTTAGATTGTAAATTCACATTCGCTTCTCAGAAGTAGTATATGCCGGCCATTATAGAATATCTACTTGTTAGTTATTGTGAAAGCCTTTTCATAATACGCATCCGTCCTACGGGTTACGGCTCGCTAACCAGTTACGAAACATTTAAGTAGTTATTAAGTTCACGTGACTTGCGAGTATGAGGAGGACCACAGTGGAGTGTCACCCTTGACACAAATGGTAATAGGCAATAATCGTAAACAAAAATCATTCGCTCGTTAAATCCTTTTCACGATATAATTTTCGATATTGGGACTACGAAGCGATTTTTCTTCATACATTTAGAAAGCACATTTTATTAAAACCGAAGCTAACGCGAGTTAATTCCGATTAAATAAATAGATATTGTAATCAAGATTTATAAAAATAATCAAAGCAGGAAGAAATTTAGTAACATAAGTTAAGTTGTATTTGATAATATTTATTTTAAATTATATTATATTATATATAATATAATATTACCAAATCGCCAGGCCTTAAGTAATTTATAAATACTTAATTGGAACAATTCAATGACTAAACAAATAATGTGGTAAGGGGCATCAGTATTTGGACGCATAATTATAGGTATTTTTATAAATTAAAATACAATGTAAAGTAGGGTCGAGTGACACATCGCTCTGTTCGCCTGAATTATACGGCCCAATGCTCAAAATTAAAATTGAACGGCAGTAACGATGATGCAAATGTGACACGATTGTGTTTAGCCCATTTTACTTAATAGTAAATAAAATAACGTAAACAAAACACGGTGTACAATAAAATGAAACACCAGTGTAATATTCACAAAATAAAAGATATTAACGAAAGAGTTAGAAAAATTCTTTTACTATTTATTCCTCTGCCATTAGCAATTAATTACAAAAAGTTTAGGGTACCGGGAATTGCGCTTATACAACCATTAAAGATATAGAATGAATGATGTGGTCTTTAAGAAGGACATGTGACATGTGAAACATTAAAAGTGGATCAGTTTGAAAGTTCGCTTCCTGCATCACGGGCTTAAGATACGGCGCATGCGCGGATTATAATGTAACAGTGCGGCGTTTGTGCAACAGTTATGCAAAGTGCAATCGTGCGGATCGCGCCCGACGTGGGCAGAGGCTGCCGCCGCGCTGTTTGTTCACTGCTTACTGGCATAAACACTCCACTTGCTAATAATCGCATGCAACGTTACACTGGAAATGTAACAATTTGTGTTATCAAAATATTTGGTCAGCGTTACCGTTACTATGGTTCAGAAATTAGCGAATTATAATACGTCATAATGATACTAAAGTGTACATTTTGAAGTACAGTCGGTGTAGATACCCCGGCGCCTGGCTCCTTTCTGGCCGGCCGTGTCATTACGAAACAAGAAAAGAAAGTTTAGACCGTTTCGGCGGAGAGAATGTCGCTCTGATCGCCTTGCACTACCTTCATGCAATTGTAATACATCCCGCTCTAATACCAGCTGCACGTGTCACGTAAACACTCCTTAATACAACTTGCACTTTTAATCATTGTTAACATTTTACTCTATTTAAAATTATGACCATGGTAAATGTAGAGTACATAAGAAAAGATGTTAGGTGTTTCCCTAATTGCAAAAGCAAAAATGTTGTAATAATGAATTTTAACGTATTTAAATGTGTATATAAAGTTACAGAAATTAGAGCGATCAAGAACCGACGATTGTTCTTTCGAGACGTTGAAAATATACAAAAAAAAATAATAATAATTATTGCATAAAGTTATAAGTTGGCTGATAATTATGTAATGGTTCGGACCGCGAGGTAGGCAGGGTAGGGGTGGAGCGTGTTGGAGTCGCGCTTATGGTTAAAGTGTTACGCCGTGTGCTCGATTCCTCGGCGGTGAGGTGACGCAACTCGGCTGCGAATGTGTGCCAAAACTGCAGCCGAACCTCCTCCGTCATGGACGTTAAACAGGCCGAAAGTATTACACGGATTTCAATTGCTGCGCCGTGTTACGGAATGAAAGTGAAACTAGATCGTCGGTCTTATAGCCGCCGATTTATTATTTATTTCATTTTTTTCCTTTTGGGAAACGAGGTAGTTATGGGAGAATTAATTAATTTAAATATCCGAAAAAAGTTGTTTCACTTGAAAAAACAACGGTATTTACGAATTATTGATATTAAGATGTAACCAGCTGTTACATATTACTAGTCATTAGCTATACAAAATTAAAGCAAAAAAAATTGTTTGGAATTGTACATGACATATAAAATCTAATCTAAGTGATATTGTATAAGGGTTACGCATTAAATAAAAAATATTGTTTTAAACGTTATAACGTTTCAGGGTTTATCAGACGGACTGATAAGATAGCGTGTGTAAGTACAGTACCCTTTTGTTTATGCAGTGCACTCCAATAAGGCCCAGATATGCATTATCACCCACATAAGCACTCTGCCTATAACTAAGTATTTGCTTACTCATACCAAACGTCTATTATTTGTCGACAAAGTAAATATAAAACACAGAAATATTATGGGAGCGCATGTACTATTTATAAAACGGATATATAAAACTTAACTTCTAGAACAATTATCTAATGATTTGTAAATATTTGTAAACTATATCGTAAGCTAAGTGGTAGGCGAATGTAAACAGTAAATTTACCGATAACATTGTTTTGCCAGTTCATAACTTTGGAAATGAATCTTTGCAATTATAAATATGTATTATAGTGAATACTGTTAACAAAAATGGCATCATTAAAACAAAGAAATAGAGACTTTTTTGAACAGGCTTTTATGTAAAAGTATATAAAGAATATGTTACGTTAATTCTGTGAGTTTTTTTAAATAAATATCTTGTTATATATGTTTTCTAAATGCGAACATATTTTTAAGCAATCTCGTATAAAATTATCTAAATATAGTAGTCAACATCTCAGCGAGTAAATTCCAAGGTGTGTCTTCGATTTTAGTAGTCTTCTCGACCGTGGGCGTAGTCTGTAAACCGTCAATGCCGCTAGTCCGGCAATGAACCCTCACATTTGTACTGCCGAAACAATTAGCAGAGCTTCTCAAATCAACGTCGCCTCGTATTATAATCACCTATCTCAATGCAGTATCATATGTATCAGAAACATATAATATGCACGCAGATTATGACAGACTTTAAAATATCAAAAAACGTGAAAATTAATTATGAATTTTCACATTATTAAAATTAAGTACATTTCCTGATTTATTCGTTTTAATATCATCAACACTCGGGAGTACCATTTACAATGTGTGATGATAATATAACTCACATTTTCAAACGTAAATTATGAAGTATAGATAGATGAATGGCGCAATTGTTTACTTACAATCGCTTAATAATGCAACTTCGCTTTATTTTCTTAAACTTTATAAAGTTAACGTGGGTGTCGGGGAGACATTGCAATATCGTAGTGACAGGGCCGCACCAACTTAGCCATAAATTAATATTCTGTATTTATGCAAGTTGAGATCCATAATTGAACATACATACACATTGTGTAAGAGTGTTCAAGGTGAGCCAGGCATTATATATTACGATAGCAAGGAATATTTAGACGGCACAAAACCTTAACGATTCGTTGTTTGGTCCCTTCTTTTAATACTGCAAAACGAGTAACGTCCTAAACAGGAGCTGGGAGGGAATAAAGGGTTCTGACTCACGTCCGGATTGTAATGGACGGAGAAAGGAACAGTTCTCAAAATAGAATAATGACCGGTAGTCCTGGCCTACGCCTGTTTCTTGACAAACTGCTCCTTACATTTATTATATTCACTTATATGTTTATCTTAAATTTGATGAAATTTAGAACCCACATTACTCTCTTATACAATATCTTCTAATTGCCAAAATAAACAAAAATATCCAGCACAATGACGACGTAATGAATTTGTCGTGTTATTTTTATTTCATTAATGAATTACTATAAATTGTTGCTGAATAACCGTTGAACACTCAAATCGTCACTAATGGTAATATTTTTCTACTAACGTTTGTTAGTTTCGCTACTTAATAAATGAAGTAAATGCAAAAAGTGCGATAATCATATGTATTCCACGGTCACAGCGAGATATTAAACGCTATTGGCATTTGAAACTAATCGTTTTACGTTACGGTAAAGTAGCACTAAAGCATCATACGAAGTCACATTTCGCCAACGCAACATGAAAGGAAATAATCTAAATTTACTATTTGTGCACAAATGGCTAGATAAGCAGCAGTGCCGAGCTCCCACGACCAAACTTATTGTTTGTGCTGCACTCGAAGGTTTCTGCAATGCCTCGCCGTTGGGAAACAGCGGAGGTGTCGGACTTAGAGGCCAGAACCGGCTGTTTGAGAAATATTTGGATTTCGAAAAGTGTGGAAAGCTTGTTAGGTCTAAGATCATGAAAATTTTACGCGTAGGAGTTACTACAAGTAATGTAAACAAGAATATAAATAATTACAAGTTATACAATGTAAGTTAATTGCAATGCAATATATGCAGGGAAGCCCGTGTGAATGGATATAAATGTAATATCATGAAATCACGTTTTGGTTTTGTAATTATCACAAAAAGGAGAGATAGTCGAGAATTTCTATGCAATTCCCCAATCATCATCATTTTAACTTTGTGTTGTCGACTGTTGAATATAGGTTTCCGTTTCAATTATAATGCTACCACTTTGATTCCCTAATGTTATGTTCTAACGTAGAATTAGAATTTTGTTTACACTTTCATGTTTAAAATGTCACCAGAATCGAATTAACAATTTTTACTTACACGGACTTGTGTATCTTTAAATTTAAGAAACCGGTTTTTTAAATAATTTGAAATGAAACGAGTTTTACACAAGATATCCTCCTCAAAATTGAGTTTCGCAAGGAAGGCTTGAACCATATTTAAAAGAAAATTATTTTGTAAATAGAAGAAAAATACCTGGGCATTACATGTATATTATTAAAAAAATTTTAAACAATAAAGAGCTTAATATCCGTTTAAATCGATTTTTTTTTAAACTTGCGCGATTCCAGGTGTGAATATTTAACTAAAGTAAGGAAGGAGGATAATCACAATGTCTTTATCTGTTAACACATGGAAAGCCAATCGCATCGCGTAATGCGATCAGGTATTTCTTTCGGACATGTTCTCTCAAAATACACATCCACTTATACATTGGCTTGTAAAATTTTTATTATTCTTATAACATTAACATAACAGCATCAAAAAAAAAAAAAATATTGATTTACAAATTTGCAGCCCCCATAACCCTTAAAACATTTCGAAGCAAAACGTGGGAAACCTCTTGACTTTCTTAGGGATATAACGATCGAAGAAAAGGTCCATTACACAGAAGC
>DWLS01005016.1:0-13209 GCA_018246255.1 Pachliopta kotzebuea | reverse complement strand
AACGATGTACACAAATTGTTAGAAGAAATACAGAAATGTTTTATAAAATTTAATATTTATATTTATAGTAAAATGTATTAAGTGTAAATAAGTAGAATTATCCTATCTAAAGCTTTTTAATAAATACAAGTGGCCCATACAAAATTGTGAGACTTTCGGCACCCACAACTCGCGAACCCGACCATATATCAACAAAATTCCAACGACTCCAATCTTATTTAAGCAAGATCTGTCTGCTGGAAAAATTTCAGCCTCCTACCCCTGTGTTCTCAAGATTAAATATTGTTGACGGACTAACGGACATTGTCGTTTAAATAAGTATTTTTTCTTATTTATCATCATTTAGTGTACATAAAACTTATTCCGGTCTTGCTCTTCATGTCTGGAGGTTGGCTGTCAATACCGAAAATAGTCTGATCTATTATACACAGCAGAAAATTTTATTGCAGGATGTCATATAGTTCTCTTTTTTTATAAGCAAAGTGGGCAAGAAAGCAAACAGTTCACACGATGGAAAGTGATCACTGACGTCCTTGGACAGTAGCAACACCTGAGGGATCATGACTGCGTTGCTGACCTTGTAGGAGGAATGGTACATTTTTTTCTTAACAGCCCTCTTGTTGTATTAGTTCCGAAATATCGCTGACGACATTCCTGTATCTTATGTATGATATCATCCTTTATCTTAAGTTCAACTTCTGTCAGTACATCTTTTACTTTCTATCTTGTCAAATGGTAAACTGCAAGTAGGACCATACCGATCATACGCACAACATATATGACTTATTGTTTTTTGATAATCTGATTAAGCTTCCCCATCTTGATAAGTTGGAGAATTCTTATATTATTAGTTTTGCTTCCTTCTAGTGTGAATTATGAAAACAGAGGCAGTAACAAAACCTTCAAAGCGAAGTCTTCTTTAATAAAATTTCTTTTAAACTTTCTTCTGTGATATTTTTGAACATATAAAAACCTGGTATAAACTTTGATGATTTATTTCTTCATCATAAATACAATTATCAGTTTACTATATAATACTAATACCATACCACAGTCATGATAGCCTAGTAGTTTGAACGCCGGCCTTCCAAAAGTTAGGCCTTCCGAAGGTACCGTGTTCGAATCCGGCCTGCACCAATGAATTTTTCAATTTATGCGCAGTTAGTATAACGCCAACTCATATCATTTGCCCTGACGGTGAAGGAGAACATCGTGAGGCAGCTTACATATCTATGTGATAACCATCTGTGGTTCAACTAGTATATGAAATGGAGAAGTCAATAGCAACATCACTCTATTATAATTGCCAAAAAGTCGTCGTGAGTTTCACTACACATGATGACCACGACCGTATAATACCATATACATATAAAGGAGAGATTTTTGGACTATAACCTTAGTTTCATCATCTTGAATCTTATATATTTTTATTGCCATCGCCAATGGGATGATACAATTCCCGTCCCAAATTTATCACAGACTAGGTTTTTTTTGTGATGTAACCATTCATAATTACATGCCGGCTCTTTTATGCGTCATCAGGGAGATGAAAAAAGAAATGTGAGGAACCTTTCCTAAAGTGAGGAATGCGCATGCCGTCACGTTCCCGGATGGGGTTCACTACGCAGCTTTTTGTACATTGAGAGCTTTGCAGAAGCCTACTTTTTATATGTTATTGAATATCTTTTAAACTTCTTAACACAGTCGCAATAAAGCTTAATAATACAGATTTTAATGAATTACATTTAAATTTTTCAGCAAGAGTCTCTCATAAGAAGAGATAAGGCCATATCTACTTCCCTGAGTAAGGGATAAAGAAAAATTTTTTAAATATAGTAATTTATCATAGTTAATCCTTTACTATTATAAGTATAATATAATATTTCATATAATAAAATAAGAATAGCAATTTCTATTATATTAATAATAGTATGGTTGTACTATAAACACTTACATGGTCAATATAATTAGAGAAGTACTATAGTGACTTTTGCTATTACAGTTAATTTACTTATTCTTTTATGGAAATATGTAATTTTTTGATATATTAGTAAAACTTACATTAAATATTTCTAACTTCATAATTACTTTGTACCCGTTGGTCGGGTTTATGTTTAAGTGATATTAAAACATGCATACCTCGAGCTTTGTTTGTGTTCAGTTGTTTGTCAATTAATTTGCCATGCGCATTATGTACACAGGTTATATAAAGATAAAGCCTATTCCTGGTCCGTTCGTGTGGTGACTTTGAATGGAGAATGAGTTAATAGGTATCTGTTCTATCCGCCAACCCACACTTTGCCAGAAAACGGCCCAGTCTTCCTTGTGAGAGTAACAAGAAAAATATGGTTTATGATCCATTCAAAAGTAAATTTATGAACAAGAATTTTTAATTTTATCATTCCTTTATTACTGTAGGACTTAATTTTCAGTTTACTGTTAGATTTAAAATTTGATAGAACTATGTTAATTGGATAACCCAGTTTTGGTATTTTTAATCTTATATCAAACTGCTATATTAAACATTTATTATTACATAGTTCTTTTCTAGATTTTTGTAAAGAAAATTTAATGTATAAAATTAAACGATTTTCGTGAAGCTAGTTTATGAGTTTCACAAGATCTTTAGAAATATTCATCACTGGGTTGAACTTGTACTTTAAATTTATGAGGACGGAAACTAATGTGACCTCGCACACTGTCGACGGCAGATGTTTTCTGAAAAAAAAAGGGAAATTTATGTATTAGTCTCCATCAAAATTTGGTACACCATTAAACCGTTTAATGTATTAGTAACAAAACTTTCTATATAAATTTTAAAATATTTCTTCATAATAGTCATCGTTTCGATTATACGAACTTCTTTCAACCTACAAACATTCTTTATTAACTATTATAAATTTTATGAATAATTATAGAAACATCTTAAATTTGTCGTTATGTCGTAGATGTATTAGTATTCTTCATTAAACCTAGTTATAGAAATGCTATCGTTCAAATTCTTTCTAATCTTATCACAGACTTATCGTTTACAATATTCGTCCCTAATTGTCGTATAACGCACCCATATATCTTTTGATAACGTTTGTTTACTTTAAACAAAAAATCTATAACGACTGCCGCGGCGATGCTGTTAAGACGTAAAATTCGATTTCTTAGTAAATCAAAAGCAGTTTAACTAAAACAATCTAACAAAGTACGTGAGATTTGAAATAGTAAAGTTGAAGCTAACACTAGTGCAAAAATAAAGTGAACTGAAATAAAAATGCCGTCGGCACTGGATATAGATCCATTCAGCCAGCCCGAGTGGAGCGATTCCAGTGAATCCACGGAGCCAGGTCCTCTGCCCCAGCTGGGATACTTCGTGCCGGTGCGTTGTCGGTGCGACCGGGCGACGCGTCACGTGTGTCGGAGAAACAGACGGTAAATATGATACAAGCTACATACGATCATGTCTTCATCAAGCTAAAGTTTGGCTTAAATTAACAATAATATTCCAGTCTCCAAATTTTCTTCAACTTTAATATTTTTTCATTTGATAAAATGACATAACGAGCGAAACGTTTACCTGATGTATTCATACGCTTGCCCGTAACAACGTTGCGCCGGTTAGGTCACCTTGAGACACAAATTGTCTCGTTATCCCCAGTAATTTCATTAGCTTACAACACCCTTCAAATCAGAATATAGTAATGATTGCACAGTATTTCTCAGTTTTCTGGCTGCAATAGGAGCTGCGGCGGTATCTACCTAGGCGATCTCCAGCAACGGAGACCGATTACTAGTAGTTTTCGTTACTGCAGTGTTTAAGTTTTAATTTATTTATTTATGGCATCTTAAAAAATATTATTGATCAATGTAAGTTATAAAAAGTTATTCCCAAATTGGGTATGTCATGAAATTCAATAGCGATGGCATAAACATTTATGTGTCTTAAATAATAAAGTTAGAAGATCAATTCGAAAAGCAGCTGCTGATGCGATGGTCAAAGTTCTACATACATCTCCTCGAATGACCTTATTATTTATAAACCATTACCAGGAAGTTTATATTCATTGTGATACAATCTGATTAGGGCAACTTAACAATGGATTTCCTGGGCTTTATGACTTTTCATGTTTATATAAACGAACGACCATGTCCAGTTAAAGCTATTGCAAAATGGGTACCATTCAGCCAATTGCTGTACACTTTATTGTTCACACAACATACAGGATTTATCATTTGCTGACTAATCATTGTTAGGCATATTTTAAAAAGTTACTACCTTATTTCAACATTTACTAATAAGTAAAGTATTTTTCTTGGATGTAAGGGGTTCCAAAGCCAACTATAAGGGAAGGCCTATATCCAGTGTTAGACTTCTATCGGCTGATGATGAAGTATTTACTAATGGCTTAATAAAATTTTGTGTTTAACTTTTACTATTTACTTCAGACTGATCAAATCGTATTTGAATGAAGCTGATATGAAACTTTTGTAACGCAGGGTAAAATTTTAAGACTATAATCTCGATTTAACAGGAAAGGCAATCTTATGTGTGATTTTTACCTACGAAAACTCCTTCGGTGATCACCCTCACAATGTTAAAAGATGCCTATAGATCTAACGCATTAGTGCATATATCTCTTTTCATCAGCCTCTTAGATCCAATTTGGAAAGAAATTTTCTTTGAATTCCATTGTTTGAGAGGGGACACTACGATACTGATTATAGCTCTTGTTCGATTTACCACATTAAAGAATTTTTTGTTATTGAACAAGTAACCTAATAGTGTTCATAAATAATTCTCAGATAAGGTTCTGAGTTCTTTTGCTTATGTGCCGTGTATTTTATTTTTTTTTAATATTCTTAATATATAAGGTTATTGTTTTATTTCTGGTTTTTTTCTAATTTAGTACGTATATTAACTAAACTTTCTTTTCAATAGAGAATCTCCCCGTTCGCGTCGCTCGGTGTCGCAATGCTCCTGCAACAGCACGTCGCGGCGCTCGTCCGCTGCAGCGTCTCCGATGCCGCTGCCGACCCTCAACAACACCATGGAGATGTACGTGGAACCGGTCGTCGAAGACGTGAGTACTTTTCTACTTGACTACAATAACGTCCACGGTTTTTAGCATGATTTTTTTTCAAATAATTTTACTGTTACTCCATGTTGATAGTAAAAACGTGGAAAAGGGATACGAGATAAGTTGTCTAACTTACAAAAACTTATTTAAGTAAACTAAATTTTACAGATGTTATTGTTTATTGTAAAATAAACAGCAAAGTGACGAACACCACCAAGATTAGGCTCGTGCAAGCTTTGGTTTTTTTTGACATTTATGTACGAATTCGTGCAGATGATCGAAAAAAAATCGAAACATTCATGATGTTGGAGAAAAATGCTGCGTATACATTGGACCGCAAAGAGACCGAATAAATCCATTCTCGAGTAACTTAAGATCACTATTAGATCATTCATTACCTACTACCAACTTGTCCTGGGCTACTTTGGCCATATATCCCGGAGAAAATAAGATAATTAGGATAAACTAATTACAGTAGGAATCGAGAGTAAAGGATCACGGGGCTGAACCGGTACCCGATGGCCCGATCTGATACGAGCCCTATTACACATTAACATTGCAAATGCCCTAAAATGTATGTGCCCGGGATACTACCGTGTGAAGACAGTTGATTGATTCGTCATTTAAAGCGTTTCAAGACAGGCACGACCTTCGGTCATGAAGTGTATGAAATAAAGAAGATTCTGAGTTCTGAAGGTCTGAGTTGACATCCCGACGTTAACAAACACAGGAAAATTTAGTTTTATTAAATAAATCATTTTGCCGTAAATATAAGAATACATACAGGACTTATAGGAGCTTAATTCATTAGCTTTTAAAAGTTCATATTTCCGGACAAAATATAAAATAAAAATACGAAAGTTTGGCAAATTACTAACCTCTTGCGAAATTTATTATATATTTTTATCTATTACATCTTTAAATTCAATATCAAGCATCGTGTTTCTCTAATTTGTACTTCTCGATGACTTTCTTCATCGATTTTGCTATTTGTTCTGGTCTGCTATAAAAAAACTTGTGCTGGCTGCTGCCGTCTTCGTTGTAGATGTCGTGGTCTACTTGACCTTTCGGCGATACGAAAAGTATTCTGCAAGAGGGTAAAACAAAAAAATACTGCACAGAACATATTATTGTTCTGTTGTTAAAAAGTTACAGAATGGTAATACTTAATAATATCAATTAGTCTCTAATAAATATATACGTTGAAAGACTTACTGAAATCTAGTGTTTCTATAGAACTAGTCTTTATTTAAAAAAAACAGCTGATTGATTCTTTAGTAAAAATATGCTATTACCTAGGTATGTACGTTCCATCAGGTGAAAAGTTACTGCCGTCCGGTTCTTCGTCGTCAATTAAATTCACCATAACAAAATTTTTACTCAAGTCCTGGATTTCGGTGGAGCTCGCAAATTTCGGCTTTAAGTTCTTACAGGCTTTGCACCAGGACTTGTGGATTATGACCATCACCGGCTTCTTGTGGTTTGATGCTATTTGAATGCCGGATTCGAGTGATCCAGCCCATACGTAACCGTTACCAAATCCGTTGTCTCTTCCTGATGCGCAGTAAACTTTATTACAGATCAAAGTGAGAAAGAATTTTGCGAAGCTGCTCGAAGCCATTATGGTGAAATTTTTTAATTGACTACGTTGGAAGCACAATAAGGGGTTCTAATTCATTTAACATTTTAAATGATTTAATATAAATTTTATTCAGCCATTTTGTCAATTATTCAAATGTGGCATACGTCAAAAATAATCCGTCAGTAATGAATGGACCGCGGCATGAATATGAATAATGTTTATTTCTTATTTTATTAAAGCGCCATCTATTGATATCTACATAAACTTAGTTCAATTGACGGTTTACTGTCGCTTCTATTATTAATTTCGTTAACAATTTCATAGATGTCACTAGTATATCAAATTAAATTTTTTATTAGAATTTCTTACACTCACTAATACCCCGAAACAATTTTTTCGTACTAAAGTATATTTAAGGAATATTATTTGGGTCAGTTCTATTTGAATACTTTAATCCATATTCTTTTTGCTTTCGCTAGAATTTTTTTTTTAGTTTATCTATTAAAACAGTATGGATTTTCTTCGATAATTATTTTTTGGTTTTTATTAATTAAGGTTTTATTGACATAGATAAATGTAACAAATGTATATTACATGAAATTTTGTATATAGATTTATATAAAAAAACCCCGCACATCTAAATATACGTATGACAAAGTAATAAAATTAGAAAATAAACACTTTTTAAAGTTATTGAAGTGGATCAACACGCGTCAGTGCGCGTGCGCATGTTTTTCTCTAATTTACAAACACAGAACTATGTCGATACGTCGCGCTCCATGTAGCCATTGAAAAAAGCAGATAAAGTATGATAATTAGAGGCATTGTGCACATCATTTCATGTTCATTAAACAGATATTTCATTTAGTTTCAATACATCTGTCCGCACGCACGGCTCTCAGTCGGTCTGTTAAGTTCGTAAATATACACTACAGGTTGCTATTGATCCAAATATTAACAGTAATATTTATCTATTAGAAACCTTTATGACGAACAGCTCCAAATTAGCTTGTTGACAATCTGTGCTGTTATATTTCGTACTAAGTTTTAAGTGTATGTGATTTAAGTGATAATGATAAACATGTATACGAATCAGGGAAGAACTCGTAACATTTACGGAACTGTACGATCTATGGCACCGTTGCGGGGGACGCAAGCGATTTCGGCCGTTGACGATTTCTATACACCGCCATATTTTTACCACATACCACCACCACAGCCTCCTAACACCTTTCCTGGACGCAAAAGGCGAAAGAGGGTATGACAACTATTTTTTATTGCACCAAATTAAAATTATCATAAGAAGTAAGATACAAGGCATTTAAATGACAAACATTTCTATAATTATTACTAGTAAGTATCTTGCTTGAGACCGTCTAAGTAAGTTTCGCCGCAGCTCCTACCTCTACTGTCAAATAGTAATGTTATTGTGTTCTGGTTTGAAAGGCCTGTATCTATTGAAATTTTTTTAGGTAATGATATTTAACACCTTTCGTCTGAAGGCGACGATCTCAATGTGGTACTACGTATACCATCTTAACCAAGGCCACGTTGTTCGGGACAAACTTATCATTTATCATCAGGTGAACGCTTTGCCCGTATCGTCGAAAAAAAAGTTACTTAAATGTTAAATTTAAAAGAGGAGTTACATATAAAAATGTTTAAGTTTAATTATCCGACTCTGGATCTGATTGATTATAGAAAAATTCAGAAAATATTGTTACTTCTCTTCCATATTAAAAATATTAGTTAGGGCTTTTTAATATTAATAGCAATTTCACTAAAATAATAGAAGCTTAATATTTATAATATCTTCAAGACAATATTGCTACAAAACGATCAGCTAACATCCGTATCGTCCAGCACACGAAGTGAAGTTCTTAAAAGTAGTCTCAAGACTAATATTAATAATTGAATATATCATCATCAACAACCTACAGCAGTCCACTTCTGGAAATAGCCCGACCTTCCGGTTGAATATATTCCCTAATAATTATCTGTAAAATTTGGGATCAAAAATTCTACAACTTACCTTTCATTACTGCCGCAGTTCTCAAGGAGTTTATTTAAATAAATCCACAATTATATTTGTATGAATGCTATAATTACACGTGAAATGTTTGTAATAATCTATTTTAACAACCTACAGCGTTGTTATAATAATTATTTAAACTTAAAATGGTACTTCATCCTTCTTGTCGGCGTTGCGCGGAAGCTCCTCCTCTTTGAGCTTTATCATCGGCGCGGACGGTGGTTTGTACATCCCGTACGTGTACTGTATGATCGACGCCATCGAAATCACCATCAATACAAATTTCACCTGATCCTTTTTATCCATTTAGACTATCTAAATTAAATTTTGGTTGTGTAATAGATATAACATTTATTTGACATTAAATTGTCTAGAGATTTCCGCTAGATCTATTCATTGACAACTTCACAATAAGCACCATAGCTTAGATATGGGCGAACGTAATTTTGACGTTAAAATTTTTTAAACTAAATTCTCTCTGATACAAGATGAAAGTATTTTTTTTACTTTTCTAATACATTTAAATTACAAGTGGGTTATGTAGTAATGATAAGCGGCTACGACACTCACTGAAACAACCAAAGCTTTAAAAGTTTGCACCATTTTGTTTATTTTCCTTCTGATCAAATACAGCGGTGATAATATCATTATAATCCAATCAATAAAAAGCCTCGTAGAGTTTGTTGAGGGAATATAAAATTGTAAATCTATAAAGCATCGAAAAGTTTACTTGATGTTGCCATTTCAAATTGTTATAACTGTTCAAAATCTTTTTTGGTATATTGACAATTACAAAAATACTTTGTTTATTATTTATATATTTTATATCAATGTACAAACCAAATGTTTCTTTTCCAACTATCACATCCCTTATTCTAAATCCTTGCGTCACCGGTAGTTAAGATTCCCGTTGAATTTTCCTTCTCCATTGAATAGCAATAATTTCTGCTTATAATATTATTATGAGTTTTAATGTCATATAGATAATACGCCGATTTATTTTTAAATAATTCTTCCGTAATTCACTCATGATGGATTGCGGTATGAGTAATTAACACCGAAAAAAGCAAAAGTTTTCAGATAACATTAATAAAATATAACAGAAAAAGTATTCAGTAAAATCGTGTTATTCAATTGAAATTGCTATTTTATTTGAGAAAACAAACGTGTATTACAGAAATGTATACAAAATAAATTAAGTTAATAAAGTTTGGGCAAATATACAATCAACATTTTTCACGGGTTAATCAGGGTCTAGATATATAGGAGGCGATGCAACAACATATCGAAAGTCCAATAGTAATATTGTATAATAAAAAGGGAAAGAAGTAAATATATAAAGTTTTAAATTAGTATATATTTTTATAATAATATATTGTGTAAATTATATGAGAAATGTTTCATATAGGTACAACTATTTTGTGGGATTATCGTCAGCGGTGTTTTCATACAACATGGGAACCTTTAAGTAGCGTCGTACCACTTCCTCCGTCAAGGTCCGCAATGCAGTCACGGCCCCTCAGGTGTTGTGTCTGTCCATGGGCGTCAGTAATCAGTTCTCATTATGTGAACTGTTAGTTCTTTTGCCCACTTTCCCTATAAGAGGAAAAATCGATACTTGAAAATACTTCGTGACTTTCCAGATTTGTTCCTATATGCTTTGCATGTTTCGATTTGCTAAACTTTAAATATAAACAAATCCGTAGCATGTTATAAGTAACAGTATAAAGTAAATAAAAGTATTTTTATTTTCATGTCAATTGGATTTAATGTTTCTTTTCCGCTAGTTTCGTTTCCGAGGGACAAGGCGTGACTGCAAATCCTTCATCTTCTTCACAGGGATATGATCCTTTCTTTTTCGGGCACTTCTTTTTGCTCTTTGAAGGCGGTACTTCTGGCCCTGGACACACTATCTCCTTAGGCGCGTACACACCGTATGAAATTAACGCAGCTTTTGAGAAGAGTACGGTCAAGGCAAATAAAAAGATCATTTGTGGTTTCTCGCGTTGATCGTGACCATGATTTCCGGCTAAGATTTTGTCGTCAATTACCCTTTTGAAAAATTTAAATGAAGTCAAGTACCATAACCTCGTTGGTTTTATGCCGACCATTTTGTTTATTTTATAATCAACGTTGTTTTTTCATTTGTCTGTGCGAATCTGCTAACGTTTAGATTTTGATAATCATAGATGTCCCTGTCATGTTAACTTGGTGTTTTGTTACCTGAGTGATCCATAACTTACAAATTTACTAATGTCTGCATTGTTTAAATAATGTATGTTATTAAAAGTTTTTGAATCTGAAATAAAAATGTTGAATTACTAATTGCTTAGTTATGCTATTTTATGAACAGTCAATGTATACTTCATTTCAATGATATTTATAAGAGCAAAATCATTGGCAAGATTATCATAAATATTCTAAAGCTGCAACTTGTTCAGTAAACTTATATAAAGCCAACTTCTGTACAAAGCAAATGAAAAGAAATTGATTTTACTTACTACAAATTCATCATTGTTAGAATGTAGTTAATATCCCAAGAAATATTGAACTTGTCAATTGGATCAAGGAATTTGATTCATGATTTAGGGGTTCCATATTTTTTATTGTAAATCAATATCATTCCTTACTTACCATCATGGCCATCGTCGTCGGCCGTAGATGTTCTCCAGAACTGTGGCAATACAGGTCAGGGTTGCTGACGTAGCGACTATAAAAAATAACTCATGTCGGTTCATGACATTTCAAACAATTTCTGCTATTGTCAACTTTTTTTTTTAATTACTTGTGTATTAATACAAACTCTTTTCCTACTAAATTACACATGGTGTTACTAAAACTCTTTATGCAATTTTTTTCAAAATGATTATAGAAAAATATGTACAGCAAATAATTTTAACCCAAAAATTAATCCTTTTCAGGCACTTAAGATTGCTTTGGTTATGATGGTACACACAAATTCGCATTGTTAATATGTTATTTCTCTCCCAGTAACTTCACTAGCAAACACCACCCTTCAAACCAAAACACAGTAATTCTTGCATATTACTATTTAGCGGTAGAAATTGGAGCTGCAGTGAAATCCACCTAGATGGTACTTTGAAATGAAATGAGAATTTTATTGTGTACTTATATAATAACACTTTATATGTTCCTGATCTATCAAAGACTTTATAGTAATTATAATAAACAGCCCACTAAACGTTCTCACTGCTGGGAATCAGGCCTTCCGTCAGAAGGAGAAAGTCAAGGTCATTTAACCACCCCGCTGATCAAGACAGTAAAGCAATTATTATTTATTCATTATGATTCCGATTATTACTTTAGTCACCATATCCAGGAAATAATTCTGTTATATGTGTATATGCATCCTGACCACCGACTGTTTACTATTACGACTATCGTTCATCAAATCTTATGACAACGTGTATATCACATAATATTTTTGATCCCTTATATATTGATAATTGGTTTAACTGTGAACTAATTATAATACTTTCTTAGTAGCAATTTAATGGAGGAGTAATGAAAACATGTTGTATCTGAACGAATATAAATACCTGTGAATATCATATTAAATTAGGTGTTTCGTCGAATCCCACAAATGGACAAAATGTGTTTTTAAAAATTTCTTTTGGGCGACGTAAATGTTAAAAAAAACTTATTAAACTGTCACAAATAGACTCATAATTTTTTCGAAATATTATTTGGTACTGTCATAAAAATATAGAACTAAATGAACATACCCTGATGATGTTAACGCTGACCCGTCTTTAAGGACATATACAGCTCATCTGATGCTGGGCAAGCGGACCCCGAAGCCCTCGGCCTATTATGAATGAAGATAGATACAAGGAAGACCTAATATACTGTGGAAATTTGTTGTAAAGTTGAGGTTTAAAAATAAATAAAACTACTTCGGTATTGTCCTGCTTCATTAAAGGCTCTAAGCCAAACGGCAACTGCGCATCCAACACACAATATTTATAGAAGTAGCTTTTATAAAAAATGGCCAATTACATAGGAGTATAAAGAACAGGTAAGAATATTCCCTATCCTGCATCTGTGTGCGTCCCACTGACGGATCGTTTGTATGTAGTTCTGTGTGTGTAGCTTAGCTTTGTTCGTGTGCGTGGGTCCATGCTCAGGAGTGTCCCATGTAGAGGTTAGCTCTCGCGGCCTTCACCAGAGGTGCATTAAGGGTTTTATTTAATTATTGTTAACCACTTCATGAACTTAGTATCACAACAAAAAATTTTACTGAATATATACGCTCAAGTAGCGCCTCGATTTTGTTAGTTAATATAAACGAAACAATTGTTATAGTTTGTAGATTAGAGCGTTAAGTTTTAAATTTTTGTGCTCGTTTGATTGTTAACACGTTGAACGCCGTGCAGGTCACTGGTGACCTCATAATATAAACAAGTGGCCCATACAAAATTCTGAAACTTCGGTCACCCACAACTCGGGAACCCGACCACATACCAACAAAATTCCAACGGCTCTGATCTTATCTAAGCGAGATC